>NQIM01000196.1:0-68872 GCA_003426235.1 Xylaria polymorpha
CAAAAGTACTTAAAGGTATACAAAATAGTTAAATATACACAAAGGCATATAAAGCAGTTAAATATATACAAAAGTATATAAAAGCACTTAAAATTAAAAAAGCTATTAAAATTAAAACCTATTTATTTAATTTATTTATTAATTAATTAAATCAAATTAAATAAAAAAATTTGCCTTAAGCAWAAARMAAAAAAAAAAGCTAATTTATTAGCTTAAGTCAAGCAAAGCTAAGTAAAGCGCGTTTTTTACTTTGCTTTGCTTGTGGTGTACGCTGGTGACGCTTGGTTTTGTCCAGCACCTGCTTGATCGCGGTGCTCGAGTGAATGACCCAGGCGCTGGTGGTTTCACCGCGCTTCAATGTGCCATCAATGCCGGGTCAATCAGCACCCTCTGCCTCTTGTTGGATGCTGGCGCGGATGTCAATGCTTCAGCTAACTGCTATTCGTCGGAAGAACCAGATTGGCACCGTTCCTTGGACGTGGCTGCTTCCAAAGGAAGATTGGACATGATTGATATCTTGCTCCGAAAGAATGCATTCAGTCAAAAGCAAGGCGACACTCCTTATGATGGGGCTATCGAACTCGCTGAGAAACACCGGCACCATGCGATCGCAAAGATGCTCAGAGACAGGTATGAAGAACAGGTCAAAGAGGCGGAATCGGCCACTTTTCGCGAGCAGAGGATAGTTAATATCACCCAACAGGAGCTACATTGGACTAGCAACACTAGTAGTCTCCTCCCCAACGGATCTGCGGAACAAGATACCGGTTTCCCGAATTTTGCCACTGGAACTCCGGCGCCTGTAGCGGCTGAGACAGTTATCTGGGATGAACTCGAAGATCCAGGTCCAGCGATTCTAACATCGGTTGAAGAAGAACTCTTTCGCTCATTACATCAAACAAATGCAGCATAGAATATGAGTGTAGCACTATGGCTGCCACATCTTCTACACTCTAATTCACATCTTGAGAGGCCTTTAAAACGAAGTGCGCTTTCCTCTGCCGTTGGGTTTACACATTGTGCATTAGGAATCACTGTTTGACCCTTGCTATTTCGTCGAGTCAAACTCACTCAAGCCTCCAACCTCGTTGAAGAGCTTGTGGATCATGGGCGAAGGGGAGGGGTCTCGGTCGGAGCTGGCAAGGCAATATGCAAACGCTCTACCAGCCCTGCGATTTGTTCGACTTGATTACCAGGCTTGGTGTATCCATAGACGACAGCATGACAGTGAGGGTGGCATCGATGTAGAGCCGCTTGATGAATGGGAAGAGGCAGCGGACGGGCCCAGCTTTTTCAACGTACCACTCCCATTCTGGCAGTTAAGATACGGTCAGCAGGCCGACCTGTGATAAAAGGAGGTGGAAGCTGTCGTTGAGATTGCCGGGTTCAATAGCCAGATTAGGAAAACAGGTATATACCTCCAAGACAAAATGCCAAGTACCGAGCATGAATGTGGCTTGGAAGGGTATTCGTATTGTAAATAATCTCTATTCAGTCAAGGGGGCATTTGGATCTGGCTCCCCCTTCTACCGTCGGGCGATCCGTGTCCCCTTGAATCCCTAAGTTAGATGATTACCTAATACAATTTGAACATCCTTCGAAGCCCTGGATCGGACGCACATATTCTTTATGATCTCCATTCTACAGTATGTACTCAATTAATTAATTAAGCTAATATCTGGTAAATATCGTGCATCCGACCTGTTCAGTCCCTATCCCCATATTTATTGACAGAATCACCATCCAAACCGACCTCTTCGTCCACTTTGCGTGCCCTATCGTTGCCAACAACGCTCCCCGCGACGCTGTTATTGTCGTCATACGCGAGCGTGACCTCCTCGATCTGGTCTCCAACTTCGAGCCACTTGTCGCTGCAAGCCGGGACCGGAAAGAACTTGCAGCAGACCCAATATACCACAGCCGATATAATAAATCCAGCGAAGTAGTTAACGTTATAGATGTAAGTGGCGCCTATAGGCACATTACCGCCATTTACAGCCCCAGCGAACCCCACCACGTTGATCAGGATGCCAGAGATGTAGCCCGCGTATGCGCGCCAGTTGACACCGAAGGTATAGTAGTAGGGGCCGCCACGGCGAGCGTCGTATAGCTCCTTTATACCGAGGTACCCGCGTCGCACGAAGTAGTAGTCGGAAACCATGACGCCTCCAATGGAGCTCAAGAAGACAGAGTACGCCGAGAGATAGGTCATGAAGCTATTTGACGATGATAGAAACTGGTAGGGACACAGCGCGAGACCGATAATCGCGCATAGATATCCACCTCGTCGGATGTTAAGAAACCGCGGCAGCAATGCCGTGAAGTCAGTGCCCGCGGAGATGGAATTCGCGGCGATGTTAGTGCCAAGCTGCGCGAGTGCGAAGGCGAGGGCGATAACAAACACACCAAAGCGCTGCGCAGAACCGCCGTCATCACTAAAAAATCCGATTCGTTAGGCTCAACCCCTCAAAAGCAACCCTTTCTTCATTACTCACATGAATCTTTCAAGTAGATCCAGAGGATCCCAAATAGGTTCTGTGCCAGGATAGATGATTACTGAACTGGACGAGACGAAAATGCCCACGAAACAAGTTACGGCGAAACCGATGGGAATGGTAAGTAATTGAGACCAAAACGCGTCGCGGGGTTTGCCAGCGAAGCGTGAGAAGTCCGGGTCGTTGACGATAAGTGTGGCGAAGTTGGCGATGGAACTCAAGACGCCCTTCACAAACTCCCAGGCTAGATCGCTGCCGTGTAATTTGGCCGGCTGATTGATAATGGGGCCGACACCGCCAGCTCTCACCAGGGCCCAGATGAAGAAGGCAATGCCCGCAGTGGGGACGAAGTATGCCTTCACCGTGAATAGATGGCGGATCTTGTGGACGGGGAACCAGATAGCGGGGAGCGAAACGAGCCAGAAGATGAAAAAGGAGGCGTAGTCGGCAGTCGTAGTGCCTGAATTAGGAGCGAACGTGTTAGGGATTGTGTTACGATCCCAGCTAAGCCAGATGCTCCTGATCATGAGATAGACGCAATGCCCTCCGATGTAAGCCTGGACGCCGTACCAAAACGCCGCCAGGACGGAGCGATTCAGCACAGGCCATAGACTACCCCAGATACCGAAGCTGGCACGGTTGACGACGGGAAATCCGATGTGGTAAGTTGCGCCAATGCGTCCGGTCGTGCAGACGAAGGCGCCGGCAATGGAATATCCAAGCCAGACGCTGAGCCATGCTTGCCACCACGACAGACCGTTCACGATACTGGTGGAACTGATCATCCATGTATTGATGTTGAACGAGTCGGCGACCCAAAAGCCGACGAAGTTCCAGGGTCCCCACTGCCTCCGGGCCGGCTCAACGGGTTTGAGATCGTCATTCGTTAACTAGGTGGTTGAGACACGGGATGTTAGACTAGGCTCCGAGCCGGCGTAGCTGGCGATAGGCACGATAGTACGAGCACGTGCTCACGATGGACGGCACAGGAGACAGAGACATACCATGAGCTGGGCTGTGGAGAGACCTTCCTCGCTATTCACAGCAACCTTATCAACCCATGACTTGGCCCGAGAAGTATGTAATCTCCGCATTGTCATCTTTCAAGGGAGCCCCAGGGGGTGTCAAAGAGTGATATTCCCACGACCGTTTCCGTCGAGTAACCTTTTGCTAATAGCCAACGTGCCCGGTCACACTTAGTCACCGGAAGATGGCTCTGCCTGGGCCGGAGGAGCAAGGGTCGGGTACAGCTAGGGTTTGGCGGCAAACTCTAATGCGACTCAACTGCAGTGATGTCAGTCGATTCGTAGGGCAGCGCAGGGTGTAATCAAGACGCCATATCGGAGCAGATGGTAACAACACATGCAGGCAGAGTTGCGACGGGAGCCGCAGGATATATACTGTAAGACAAAGCAAGTACAATAACGAATCAGAGCCCAGCCCCTCGAGCGACCTCGATGCTGATCATAATTGGGGGCGTATCAAGCCTGCAAGAAAAGCCTTTCCTACATAGTAGTACATCCATCTCGTACCTACTCTATCTAGAAGACCCGACATTGCTCCCCCCGCTTCGGCCAAATAACTGCACCCCAACACCGTTATCGCAGTATTATAGTGTAGCTGGTGACGAGCCGTATGACGGGATACCCATGCATGTGGCCCGCGGCGTCGGCATCACCGTGGTGAGATCCGGCCCCCATTGGCCCGTTAGCCATAGGCGGTCTATCGAGGAATGCAGGTGAAGCAATTGGCCTCGACAAGCAAGAGGGCATATGATCGTCTGGTCATCAAGCCATCCGCAGAATGGGGAGACCAGGGTTCGACGTAAGTACCCCGCAAAAATGACATGAATAGACGGGACTGCGTGCAAACAATAGGCTTGGCTTATCGAAAGCCCTGTCTAGGCGGAAGCTAGGTAGATAAAGCCCCCGGTCAGCCTAGATAGAATTACTCGATCTCATCGAGCAACACTTTTCAAACCTTATTATCAAGTGCAGTGCAGAGAGAAGGTGAGCTTATCAGTTCAAGTCCACTCTCTCTCTCTCTCTCTAACTGAAACGGTGCTGGCATTATTTTGCAATGAAACCAGCAAGATAAAATCATATCATGACAGGCGACTATTTGCCCGAGTGCGCAATCATTGCTTGTTAGGACTATATAATACCGAGCCATTAATAGTATACAAATAGGGAGGAAACAAACATTGAAATATGAACGATCTTCATCGACCCTAATTCTTTATAATAATGACGTATCGATCTTTTGCCTCTTATCTAGGACAAATGTTTTTGCGATAAGAGGTACCTGACTACAGTACCTAGGTAGGTAAGGTAGGTAATTTGTGCCTGGCCGTGTTTAGTAGTGGAGATCCGGGATCTAGTGGCAGGAGGTAGCGCGGGTTGTTAGCTGCCTTTAGAGGTCCACGGATAGGTCTAGCCAACAGCTCAGCATTTACCTGCCCAGACCAGTAAAGTCTTCAGATTACAGTAGGTAGTCTCTTCGGCGAGTTACCTTGTTGTCAAAGATGAAACTTGCTGTTTTGTATCTAGTATGAATAGCATCTCAACAACAGAAACGGCGTATCAATTTCAATTGGCTCCGGTTATTCGCCGTGACGGTGACAATCGGCGCACCTTACATACAATTTCAAGAATAGCGTCGCAGCTAAAGACCTAACTGAGTACCTTAGGTAAGTCAGTAAATATTCAGACCCGTCTACTTAAACCTTCCGCTTTCCTCAAAAAATCCCACAATCATGAATCTACCACGCAATGATACAGGTAATCAATTGGCAGAATTGGACAACAATAACATGCTTGCTAATACTGGCAACTTCACAAATGGCTTGCACATGCAATATTTTCTACTGATGTATAGCAAATAATCCTTACAGTTCTAGGTACCTAGGTAGTACCTAAATCACTGTTGTTGCAGTTTAGGTAGCGCGAGAAGGATATGGAAGAACATATTCTGTATGTACATACTTTATGGCTATAGTAGAGGTAGTACTGTATCAGCATATCGCATCAAGGCAACACTTGCTGCCTTGAGATCGGATGGAGACTCAGGAGGCAGAACACTGTGCCAAGGTCGCTGCAGTTAAGCGATCCACTACTAATTCCAGCCGCACTGCTCTTGGGTACAAGACCAACGAGTCAGGACTTGATGTACCTAACACATATTAACTGTTAGCGATGCTACCTTGAATGGCACGTGATTTCGCGTTTGAAGGATCATCTGTGCAGCTGTACCGGTGCCTTCTCACCGTGGAAGGGACGAATTGTGGTGTCAGAAAGGCGTGGCTGCCTGAGAAGCGACAACGCGCTCTCTCAAAATATTTAATTCACCCTCATCAACCACAAAAAATGCACCATCTTATATCACTTCCACTTCCACTTCTCAACCACTCACTTTAAGTCCTTGGTGATCCTGGTACCTTTATACCATCCATTACCTTTGTTCTCCTCATTATTATCGCCCGGCTCAGCCAACACCAAGTGTTATATCTCATCTCATATTTGACATCACTCACCCATATCAACCATGGCTCCGAGAAAGAAAAAGGCCGCAGTTCCCGTCACTCCTCCATTCGATGGATTCAGCATAGCCATCAGCGGCTCTATCCCCGGCCGTACCCAAGCTTCCATCGAGACTGATTTCATTGCTCCCTTGGGTGGTGCACTAGCCAAATCCGTCTCCGCCTCTACCACTCACCTTGTGACAACTGAGGCTGACTACCAGAAGCCATCAGCAAAGGTCAAGTCCGCCCAAGCAAATGGCATTCCCATAGTCACCCTGCAGTGGCTTGAAGACTGCCTGGACCAGAATATCCGCCTAGATGAGGCAACCTATGGTCTTGCCCCTCAACCTCAAGCCCAGGTTGCCAGCTCAACTCGGTCGAATGGTTCTCGCAAGCGAGCAGCATCCGAGACAGCCCAGAATGGCAATGACGACAGTCAACCGTCTCAGCCCAAGAAGAAGGGCAAGGCCGGAACCGACGAGTCAACAGAACGAGAGCCCAAGATTGCTGAAGGCCAAATCGCCAAGTCCTCCGATGTCAAAATCCCCGTCGATGAGGGTGCTGATCGTGAATTGGTACACTATGAAGTTTATATTGATGACAATGGTGTCATTTATGATGCTTCACTTAACCAGACTAACTCCGGTCGCAACAACAACAAGTTCTATCGTATTCAAGTAAGCCAACGTAGTCATCTCTTACATATCTACCTCATCCCCACTTCTTTCACTCTGGCGTGCACTATATTGACGCAGCCATCAGTTATTACGTTCTGTTGCCGGTGATTATCGTACCTGGACACGATGGGGCCGCGTTGGCGAATTCGGTCAATCTAAAGCAGTCGGCAACGGCTCTTTAGATGATGCCTTGAAACAATTCAACGACAAATTCAAGTCCAAGTCAGGCTTATCGTGGGACAATCGTAGCGAACAACCGAAGCCTAACAAGTACGCCTTCATTGAAAAGTCGTATGAACCTGACTCGGAAGATGAAGAGGAAGATGTGGGCGAAGTCAAGGCGGAAGTCAAGGAAGAGGATGAGCCCGACTCAAAGTTAGCAAAGCCTGTCCAGGCTCTGATGCAGCTCATTTTCAATCGGGAGTATTTCACGAATGCGATGACAGACCTCAACTATGACTCGGCTAAGTTACCTCTTGGAAAACTAAGCAAGGCCACAATCTCCCGAGGCTTTCAGGCCTTGAAAGAACTCTCAGATTTGTTAGATGATCCAATGCTAGCCACTTCCCAGTATGGAACCGACTTCTCCCGGGCAGCTGAGCAACTATCGAACACTTTCTTCACTATCATCCCGCACGCCTTCGGTCGTAACCGGCCGCCAATTATTCAGTCCCAAGCCGCGCTCAAGAAAGAAATAGAACTTCTAGAAAGCCTTGGGGATATGAAGGATGCGGCGCTATTGATGAAGGCTGACAAGAAAGAAGAGATTAACCAGCTTGATCGTCAATTCCGAGGGCTTGGCCTAAATGAGAGTAAGTCCAGCTTCCAGTCTAACGACAAGCACGGCCATTATTCCTTCCCACGTCTCTTCTTAGCACAGCAATGGAACTATAGGCCTTTGCTTTACTAACAATTCACCAGTGACGCCATTAAGTAGTACTAGCGAAGAGTTTCGTCAATTGAAAACCTACCTTATGGATACCCGAGGATCGACTCATAGCGCCAATTACCAAGTAGCACAAATATTTAGGATTGAGCGAGCCGGTGAATTCGACCGATTCGATGCATCCCACAGTACTCCTCGCGATCGACGTCTCCTATGGCACGGCTCTCGGTGCACCAATTTTGGTGGTATCTTGAGTCAAGGACTTCGGATTGCGCCCCCGGAGGCTCCATCTACGGGTTATGGTATGTATACAATGCGTTGTCAGATATTCCTTTTCACGGCCCTTTTCTTCTTCCTCCTCTTTTGCAATATTTGATGCTAATTCGGTTATAGTACGTGCAAATTCCTTCTCTAATTCGGAATAGGCGAGCTTTATATCGATACTCTTTGCTCGATCTTAGAGCCTGTCGCCCATGCTAACCGTTTTATAGATGTTCGGAAAGGGAGTCTACTTGGCGGACATGTCCTCGAAGGCAAGAATCTCAAAATCCTTGAGGAAAGAAAGCCCAGCTAACGAATGATATAGTCTGCCAACTACTGCTGCTCCCATATCTCCAACGGACATGCGCTGTTGCTTCTCTGTGAGGCCGAGCTAGGTGATCCATTGCAGGAACTGACAAATGCCTCATACAACGCCGGTGATACCGCAAAAGCGAATGGCATGATGTCGACATGGGGTCAAGGTTCGACCGGACCTAGTACTTGGAAGGACGCAGAATGTGTACACCCTGCTCTAAAGGGCGTGAAAAGTAAGCAAACCGATACCTTCCAACCTTGTTTTGCCGATAGATGCGCAAAACCGGAGGAAATAATTTACCCTATATCAGCCTCTTCTTACGGCACAGATACAATTTATCATCTTTGTTTGCTCCCGCCATATGGTCGCTCTTAAACTATTTGCACGGTTCATTAACAGGAGGCATTACAGTGCCCGATACAACGGTGAAGCCGGGTCCGACGAACGTTCCAAACGCATACCTTCTATACAATGAGTACATATGCTATGATATCTCCCAAGTACGACTACGATATCTGCTACGAGTGAGAATGTAGGACATTCTACATTAGTAGCTACTCGGCCTACCCCTATTTATTTATTCGTGTCTTCTTAAGCTAGCTCGTTGTCTGGCTAAATAGTCGACGTCACCGCGCCTGGAATAGCCTTTCTATTATAGTATCCATGTTCAGGTGGGTCCGTTGGCATTAGGAGCAAGGAGAAAGGAGTAAGGTCTTTATCATATACACAATGTCGTCGTTTCTAGTGATATACGACTTGTGCAGTTACTGGGATGTAGTCACTTATTTCTACGTCTACATATGCTCCTTACGTTCGCTATACTGCCATTACACATGTCGCTAGCGTGGGCTACTAGATAAGTCAAGCTTAGTCAATATATGATTCTTCGATCTTCATATACCGTCTCAGGGATAGAACATGGCAGTGTGCTCGAAGCAGTTCCCGTTTCTGTTTGAAGGGTCGAAGGAGCAATCACATAGTTGGAGGTGATAATGGTTAGATCATCTGCGCTTCAAAAGAAGCATGTATAATCATTCTCGTCTTATGATGTAGAGACCATCTCATCAAGCATTATTCTTCCCACTCATTCGCGCTCTCTTCTCTCACCGTTGTCCTCATGACGAGTGCTGAAGGCCGACAACTTGTGACATGAGACATAACAAATGATATCGATACCCAACACTGTTCCAGACCGTACTACAAAAAAGTTTCTAAGAACGCTTAAACATGAGTTAAACCCCGACTTCATAGCCGAAAGAGGCTTGAGGCATCAAGTCACCACACCCATCTTCGTCCACGCACAGGTCGAGCCAGTCTCGGAGAAAGTCACCAGCTCAGAGGGGATCTGTCGAATAATCTAGACCTAATCAACGTCGTGAAGGTCAGATTCTCCAGGGGTCCTTGGAGATCACGCCGTCCTTCTTGCGCCGCCAGCCGTGCCACCCGGCAGCGCCCGCCACGTCCTCATGGTACGTCGGCTCGCAGTCGTGCGGCGGAGGGTCCCGGACGCCCTCCCGCCACCTGGGATCCCCCCGGCTGAACCTGACATTCCACCAGTCCTGGCGCGGCTCCTCGTACTCGCCGCGACCGCAGCAGCTCCACACCTTGCCGGTGGCGGCGGCCCCGCCACCGCCATCGTCGTCGCCGTCGTTGTAGCAGTCGTCGTCGCCGCAGGGCTCGTACTCGCCCGCGCTGAAGCGCGGGGCCTTCAGGATCACGAGGCCTGGGTTTCGAAGCACCCCTTCGTGCTCTGTACGTCATGTTTTGGTACTTAGTTTGAGATTCTTTCATAGTGGTTACCCCTTTTGTTTTGTGGCTTAGCTGCTTCGATTGGGAGTTTTTTTAAGGCGGGTGGGCGCTTTGATGGGTAAGGTAGGTAAGTAGGTAGGTAGCTTACGTACTCTAGCAAACCCAAGGATGTGTGTTCTCCTCCCGCTTCACCACCTTGTGGCAGTGGATGCACTCGAACTCGGGCGGCAGGACGCTCGGGTCCGGCGGCACGCGCCCCGAGTGGCATTCCCTGGTGAACCTCCTGACGAACCTGGCGCTCACCCTGACGTCCGCCTCGCGCTTGTTCCTGTCGCTCTCGCTTTCTTCCGGGGGCGGTGGAGGGGCTGGGCTCGGTTGCGGCGGTTTTCGTTCCGCGTTTGTCTCCCGGCTCCGTTCCGCGCGGAGGTGATGCCTCCTGTTCCCCCCGCCCCTCCGAGCGGTGAACCGGCGGCGCTGTGTGGTGATCGTGGCCACCTGGGTTTCTTCGGTGGTCTCTACACTGGTCTCGGAGGGTGGGGGCCGCTGCCTCCAGCGCGATCCTCCCCCCCTGCGGGCGAAATACCGGCGGTTCATGGTAGGTGGGTGTAATGGATGTAGAAAGTTAGAATCAACGAATTAAAAGAGGATGTTCTGTTCGAGAGATGCAAGTTTGAGGATGTGTTTCTGTGCCATGCAAAAGCCCTATCTAATAAATTGGCTAAAGAGATGGGAATCTTGTGCTTTAATCCTCGAGGGGGAACAATGCTTTCGGTGTACAGACTGCTTTTATCTATATACATTCAATTCACGAGATGGGGACGATGTAAACAACAACCAATAAACAAAACAACAAAAACAATAACAAAACCATAAAATATAGCTCCTTCTTCAATAGGTGGTTCTTCAATGGTTACCGTAGCACTTGGACGCGGTGTTAGAGTTCATTCCCTAAACCTTCAAATCTCAAGAAATATTGAATTGTTTGGGGGCAAAGTTGGTGAATCCAAGTCCATAGCATCTTGCCCATCAGCTGCAGACTCAATGTCTTCATAGACACAATCGAGCTAGTGGTACAGAGTAGACCGAAGACAGCTGCTCTGTCGGACAGCTAAAAAATATTGGGTAACGTTACGAGACAAAAACAGTTCAGTTTCAACCAGTACAGGTGTTGTAGAACCTTGGATCGATATCAAAGCACCTAAAAGGTCCTCGTGCCCCCCGGCTGAGGATTTCCACAGCCTTCTATCCGGGACTACGCGTCATAAACTCTGCTCCGACATACATACGTATCTAGGTGGTCCTGGCCTATCCCAACGCGTACCTCCTACCCAACGAGTAATATATAAGGTATTTTAATCTTAGAGACAAATGGCCGGGC
Organism: Xylaria polymorpha; assembly: GCA_003426235.1. Lineage (NCBI taxonomy): Eukaryota > Fungi > Ascomycota > Sordariomycetes > Xylariales > Xylariaceae > Xylaria > Xylaria polymorpha. The sequence goes on from NQIM01000196.1 coordinate 11,283, forward strand.
GGGAGCGGCCGAGCGATATACCAGCGTTAAGTATCATTACTTAATATGTATATTGAAACATATATACTCTATATCGTTAGGCTCGGGGGTTCGAATTCCCTCGTTGGCCATTCTTTTTTCCCCCTTCTTTTTCATTTAATTCTTCTTTTCGTCATACATGCCCGGACTCTATGCTTGTATATTCGACCGTAGACGGGACCCTAGGCCCCCTTATAGGTCTCTCAATTATTAAAGTAAGTGTGCAAGTCCTTCGTGGCCCCCTTGACGCTCGAGAATTTTATTACGATTCAAATGTCTTTCTAAACTCTTCCTGCCAAGCCCTGATTCTAATAGGCAACACAGTATTACACAGCTAAATTACCTAGGTAGCTTGTAAACAAATATACAACAAGAGCGTTGTCTTAGTAACATGGAGATGGGAAACTACAGCAGGATATAATAGCATCAAGGGTAGTGCTAAAAGGGGGCAATGAAAGAGTGAATAATGCTAGTTACAACTTACACGTTGCTATAACAACATAGAATAAGACTTCCAACTTTGTAGACGGTAGCAATGCTTAAAGTATTACAGCTTCCATTACTAGGAAGGTATAACATGCCTAAAAATTCGTCTCTATAGTAACTACGTAGCCACGGTAACATAGCATTAACAAGCCGAGGTATAGGAAGGGGAGAAGGAACAAGAAGACGCTTATCTACTTTGGTAGCTAAATAAATAAAAAACTTTTAAAAAGGTCCATGATTCTTTAAGCATATCGAAGTAAGGCGTCCGTTGTGGATTATGGCGGTGCCTGCGGCGGCTCAAGGTTTCATGAATTCAAGTAGGTTGTTAAACGGTCCCTGAAGGATGACTACGCGGTATCACAGGAGACACACGGCAAACGCTCAAGACAGCAAAAGGATAGATATCAGAGTGTATACACACATTCTATTTCAAAGACAACAAAGCAAAGTAAGATAAAATGCGGCTTTAGAACGACTAGTACTAGACTAGACGGACTAAGCTCACTTTTAAGTCAAATAGGGGGTAGTAGGTAGTATAATAACCAGAGCGTCCAATCTTTTTTTTAATAAAAAACACCACGCATGACGTGCTAAAATGCCCAGTCCGCTGACCATGTATATCCGCGAACGCCTTGTAAAAACAAAACATGCTTAAAACAGAGGCTCTTCGATGACGCTACCAAATACAAATAATGGTTGCCCAGTGGAAAAACTCTCCTGAACGCCAAATTTCATGCATGATAGTGTTCTAATGAGAGGAACAAAACAATGCGGATGGAAACAACATAAATTCGCCGATGTAGCCGTAGCGCTTCCCCACAGCCGTACGCCGAAATATAGAGAAGCTAGTCGTTCGTGAATCGTGTGTTGTGCTTCGCCACAGTATTATCGTCCTCCTTGTTGCCATTGACGCTTCCTCTCCTCTTTCTCCTTCTTAAGTTTTTCTTCTAAAGCCTGTTCGCGTTTGTCCTCCTCACGTGCATATATCTCGGCTCTTCTCTCCTCTGTATCGATATCCGACAGTCCAGCTTCCATATCGCTTGACCCATCGGAGTCGTAATAACGAGGACCTGTATCTTCTTCCTCGTCGTCATAATCGATGAAATCGTCCAGGTCTTCGTCATATTCGTCTTCATATTTATTCCGGCGACGCATTCGCGGAGGTTCGAGAAGTCCACCGTGTCGAGGACGCTGATCACCTCTGGAAGGACCCTTACCTACCGCGGCTCCGGGACGAGGCCGCGCAGTTCCTGCATAACCAGTCGTTGCAGTAGCGGACTTCTTTACTTTCTTCTCAACAAGGTCGTTTGCCCCAGAAGCCGACTTGGACTTGCCACCTGCCTTTACGTCCTTTGAAGGGCTATTTCTCGATGCAGTACGCGCCGACGCTCCTGTGGGTCTATTGTCCCGCCCTGTCATGGCGGGGGTCCGACCAGTTCCAGCATAAGATGTTCCCATCTTTCCCTTTGCAGCTGAGCCCATGGCGGATTTCTGCTCCGGCTTGGTAACTTCACGCTCTTTCTTCACAGGAGCTTTATCGGTCGATTTATGTTGAATCATACCGACTTTTCCCATAACCTCCTGAGCCTTTCTCCCACGAGCCATTATCTCTTTGAATGAGCCCTTCTTAGGCGCTTGCGATGGGTTCGAAGTAGTCAAATTGGTAGGGCATGGTTTGGACGGAGCCACCTTCGCAGTAGCCAAGGTAGATTGATTTAACCTTGAGCGACTGGATATTTCTGAGGGGCGTTTCGGTTGGGGGGTGCCAGTGGATGAAGCTGGCAACTTGCTGTTCGATGCGGAGGCCGTGCGCTGGCTTGTGGGGGCGGGAGGTTCATAGCGTCCGTTTGCCGACGGCGAACTGGTGCGATGAGGGAGAGTCGAGGAATGCATCGAGGCGGCCCTGACTGGGCCAGCAGCTTTCACTGGTCGCGATACTGAGTACGACCGCTCCACAACCCGGCCTTCCCCATCACGGGTAACCTTACTAGTTGCGTAAGATCCATCAGGCTGTCTTGCCTTTGTCAGCTTTGTAGAGGTGCCGCCGTTGGAGCCGTCCTCTGCCTTTCGCTTGGTTCCTGATGGCGCAGTCGGTTTGGGAGATGGGGCGGATGGGGCGGATGACGGCTGCCCACCGGAGATCTCTGCAAGAAGGTCGCCAATCTGTTGTCGCAGGCGGGTTAGAACGGGGCGGCTTGCTAAAACGCTTCAACACAGCAAATAGTCACGCTCTGCAGTTATACGTACCGGCATATTGGCAGATCGGGTTTAGATGAGACGGCACACGATGGTCGTTCACGAGCAAAGCCGATGGCCGTCAGAGGTGGCCGTGGCCCGAGGAGTCATGGGGTGGTGGGATGTCGTCTGATTGTGACTGTGACTGCGCGTCTGGAGCTCTAATGCGGTATCGGGCAGGTAAAAAGTGCAGAGAAAAAAAGTAGGAGCTGTCAGACGGCACCTAAAAACGACCACAGGGCTCTCGCAGGCGAGTAAGGGACGGATGCGGAGGCGGTGGTGCACGAGCCCAGGGAACAAAGAATATAATAGAAAAGTCAAGGTTGCGCCAGGAAACCTCATAATCAGATAAGAGTCTCGTGCTGTCTGTCCGCTGGGCTTTTCGGCTGACGGCGCAAGCTGTGGCTGAGGTTGCGCGACGTCATTGGGTCTTCTTTGATTCGTCCCGACGCCACAGCCAGCCAGAGCCACAGATGCAAACACACGAGCCGCGATTGCCCCACTTCGACTGTGAGCCTAACCTATTACATCCTAGGCAAGTATATATACCTGCCTAACCAGAAGTACCTAGGTACAGAGGCGTATCACGGCTTCGGTACATGCATAATTAACGTTTGTGCCTTATCGTACCACGCAGCAGTGAGCGGCCCTAATCAGGTGATTTTGTAACGGGATAGTCGCATATCAGTCCCACAGCCAACCCACGAATTGCCTGTGTCGCTGCGCAAAAAGAGGCGACATTTTTATGGTAACTTTTGCGAATCTGAATCCCCCCATTCCGCTTTCAACCTCGTCACACCGAACATCTTCAGAGAACTCGAAGGCTCAGTCTCCGCCCAATCCCGCGGTTAAATCGATTGATTTCTCGTGTTCTACACATCTCCTACTTTTTGTAAGTCGACCTGCTCTTGAACGTCCAGCAGTCATTTTGTCCACGACCACCTACCTACAGCTTGTCTTGCGAGATTGCGCCCATCTAACCGAAATTTGGGAAACAGTACCAACCACGAAAATGAAGCACCTCGCAGCTTACCTCCTCCTCAGCCTCGCCGGCAACGCCTCTCCTTCGGCTAAGGACGTTAAGAAGGTCCTCGACTCCGTCGGAATTGAGGTCGACGATGACCGCCTGAACACCCTCATCTCCGAGCTTAAGGGCAAGGACATCAACGAGGTGCGACCATGCAGTTTACTCATATAATAAAGACTAATGCGACTGACAATACATCTGTAGCTGATCGCTGAGGGTTCCTCCAAGCTCGCTTCCGTTCCCAGCGGTGGTGCTGGTGGCGGTGCTGCTGCTGCTGGTGGTGCCGCTGCCGGTGGTGCTGCTGCCGCTGAGGAGAAGGCTGAGGAGAAGGAAGAGGGTACGCTCGCATCATCTCTTACTCCATTAGATTTCAGGTATGCTAACATTCACAACAGAGAAGGAGGAGTCCGACGACGACATGGGATTCGGTCTCTTCGACTAAACGCCCTCCATCACCTATTACGGCAACGAAGTCAAATGATATTGGGGAACTGGTACAAAAATGGGCTGCGATGGTCTTGCATGGCATTTGGCGTGGAAGGGTTTGCATTTGATTGTTCTGGGGCACTCCAGTGTCCGGTGAGACATCCACAATCGGTTAAGGCAAATATATATCCGGTCCTGCTTCTCCCACTTTTATTGTTGTAGCTACATGTGTGAAGACGTGCCATTGGTCCAGACTATGCGTGAAGTGATTATATCGTGCTATAACGAGAGACTCAACGGTGACAACATAACAGATATGACCTACCGTATTAGTCACCATAGACACTGAAGGTTCCTGGGTGCATATGTATATCATGTTAAACTGACCTGAGTAAGCACACCATTACGCACAAGTTATATTAATCTTCTTCTCGTACTTTAGGTCCAACTTTAGCCATCTACCTCGTATTCTCAACTGTAAATATTCGCCAGCAGACACAGACAAGTCCACGGTGTGATTGACTCTCGGTGCGAACATTAAGCTGTGATGCATAATGGGCCATGAAATTAACGTTGAGCGGGTCCGGCTCAAGAAGTGTGATAATTGGCTTCGGAGACGGTATAGTGGGGACGCATTCCGACGGTTGCCCGATCAACGCCGGAAAATGGAAAAATGCGCTAAGAACATCAAATGTGGGGATATAATGACACCCAATCACCAATCCCGTACGCGACAAACACTGCACAGTCTTTTACCTTGGGCTCTCTACTGTTGACCATCTCGACACCAACCCTATAGCTTTTTCTCTTTTTGGGACCATGGGCAGCGCCGACACGTAGAACATTCCCTATATCGCTACGACTGCCCTACAAATTGCCAATTCGACACGCTCCAACAAAACAATAAGTTGCTTGTATCGAATCCTACTTATTCATTCCAGAAGATAAACAACACACACCATCTATGGCGACGGCATCAGCCATCCCAGCCGACGCCGTTGCGTGGCAGTCGGCTGCTGTTACCAGAAAGTCATCATTACGGTCCGGCTTGAGGAGGAATAACACGAGGCCACAGTTCAGTCGCGCTGAATCAAATCCAGTGCCTGACGCCCACGCGTCCCGACCCCAATCTCAGTCGCATTCGCACTCGCAGATCGCTGGTGATAGCTCCGATGATGAGATCCCTGTGCCTATGAAGCTTAGTGCTCTCACGAAGGCACTTTTGAACGACGGTGGAGACGAGGCCGGGAAGGACTATGGCCGCGTTCGAACAAGAGCCCAAAGCCACCGGCCCTCGTCGCCGCCGCCGCCGCAGCCCGAACAACAGAAGCCCGTGAAGCGACGGAGTGTGCTGAGTGCCTCAATAGCTTCAATTGGCGAGGAAAGGCGGCAAACTCGTGCGAACAGTGCACAACCATCAACACGGCCAACTTCTCCAGCGAGAAGCCAAGCCAGCAAAGATGCCAGTCCCGTCAGGAAACGAGTCGTGCGGTTGAGCACTACATCACAGGGGTCGTCCGCTTCTGCCGCCTCACAATACAAGCCCACTAAGAGGAGGTCTACGTCGACGTCATTATCGGCGTCGCAAAGCAGGACCAGGCCTCCAAGTGTCGACGGTGGTGCTGAAGACGGGGCGAATGTTTCCGAAATCAAAGACAAAGAAATTAACACACCAGGCCAGCAGGGTCGTGTAGTCAGGATAGCGGTGGGATCATCTGGTAATAGGGGAAGATCAACTGGTTCCTCGGCAGTATCATCGAAAAGGGCGGATTCGGCCTCTCGCGGGGTTGACAATGACCTACCGGATGAGCCGCAAACAGCTTCTCATCCCCAGCCAGAAACAAGCTTCGAAAGCGTTTCGCGGATAGGCTCTAATGGTTCTCGAGCCCGAAATGAAGAGAACCAGGCGCTCCAGAGCTCGATGCGAGTGAAGAGGGTGGGCAAAATTCCTGGCAGCTTTCTCAGTGGACCGGCTCGCCGGGGTCGCAGGAGACAGAGTGAAGAAGATGCGGATAATGAGAACGAGTTCCTTGCATCTAGTCAAGATCATGAAGGCCAGCAGCCAAACGACCTAATTGATTTGGAACCTGTCGACAATCCTGCGCCTTCTTACTACGCACCCGACCGCATCGCCTCTGGGAGCCCTGTTAGCGCCAAGTCCTCAGCGCGAGCCGGTTCGTATCGAAAGTCACCGGTGGGAGACGACCAAGATTTACAATCACATCGCAAGTCGCCAGAAAGGGACGAAATTATCATACCACACTACAGAATCCCACCCCCAAGGGCAGATATACCCTCCAGACATGACCAGGAGAATGAAGCACCACCAACCTTCAAGAGAGAAAAGCCAGCCGGAGGTTTGCTACTCGAAAAGGACTTTGCAAAGTCTGCCATCCGCCCAATTAGCACAGATGCAAATGCTGTGCGTCCTACTTCCCCTGAACGAAAAGCGTTGAGCTCCCTCAGCCACAATACTCCGCGCCGAGCCGTTCCCCCACCACCACCACCCAAGATGTCAATTCTAGACGCCGCAACATCCACTGCGGGCGCAGCCACCACGTCTCAAGCACGGCGGCGAAATTACATGAAGGTTAACGGGAAATGCTACACCCGTATAGACTCTCTGGGTCGAGGAGGGAGTGGAAAGGTTTACCGAGTTGCTGCCGACAACGGTAGCATGTTTGCACTCAAACGCGTTTCTATCGAGAACGCGGACGAGAATACTGTCAGAGGTTACAAAGGGGAAATTGATCTTCTCAAGAAACTCACCAAGGTCGAGCGAGTGATTACTCTTTTCGACTACGAAATGAATGAAGAAAAACAAGTTTTAAGCCTTGTAAGTTTTATGCATTCACGTCCTCGTTCTTGACAACCATACTAATCAGATAAATAGCTAATGGAGATGGGCGAAATTGACCTTCACAAACTTATAAGTCGAAGGATGTCGCAGGAGAATGCCAAGTTTGACCCGGTGTTTGTCCGTTATTACTGGCAAGAAATGCTCGAATGTCTTGCCGCTGTCCACGCTTACGACATTGTGCACTCGGACCTAAAGCCTGCCAATTTCGTGCTGGTACAAGGCCGTCTCAAGCTAATCGACTTTGGCATCGCCAACGCGATCCAGACGGAGCAGACGGTCAACGTGCACCGCGAGACGCAGATCGGAACACCGAACTACATGAGCCCGGAAAGTCTGATCGACTCCAACACAACGGACTCAGGCGGGCGGAGAATCAACACAAACCCCACACATCAGAAACTAATGAAGCTCGGCAAGCCCAGCGATATATGGAGTCTGGGCTGCATCCTGTTCCAGATGGTGTACGGACAGCCGCCCTTCGGGCACATCCCGAACCAGATGGCGCGCTGCCACGCTATCATCAACTGGCAGTACGATATCGAGTTCCGGGACCGCGGCACGGGCGACGTGCCCGTGCCGCCCAGCCTGCTGAGGACGATGAAGCGGTGCCTGAGCCGCGACCAGCGCCTCCGCCCCACCTGCGAGGAGCTGCTGTCCCCCAGGGACCCCTTCCTGTACCCCGTCGAGACCCCCGACGGCTCGCTGCCCATCTCCGAGGAGCTGCTTGGTAGGATCATCCAGAGCGTCGTGACGCGGTGCCGCGAGCGCATGCCCACCGACTCCGAGGTCCTCAGCGTCTGGCCCCAGGCCTACTGGGGCAGCATCGCCAAGATGACCGGGCAGCAGGCACGGTCGGTCGATGAGAGGTGAAGACACGTACCAGACGTAAAAACTATAAAGACAGACTCACAGACACCAAAAAATGGCTTATTTGATCACGATTATTTACGACCTGGGGAAAAGCTAGGAGTTGCTAATGGGGAAATATCTTTTTAGAAGAGAATTTGAATTCGGGGCGTCGTGTTGTGTTGTATACTGCCGTGGTCGTTGGATTGATTCGGATTTGGTTGGATTTTATTTCCCCCATCCTATCACCATCGTCTCTTCATACACTGGCATGTGTTTCGATTGCTTTGTTTGGCTGCTGCGAACCATAGATATTCCCCACGACTTTCTCGGTCTGCCGACTTTTGTACTCTTCGTCGCTGCCTTGTCGATAATAGCTGTGGAGTTTTGGTTGGGTTCGCTTTGTGTTTGAAATTAAGCTACCTTCTGTATAGAGAGAGAGAGAGAGAGAAACGCTACTCGCATCCGCTCTTGATGATAAACGACGGAGACGGGATTAGCGACATTTTTCAACCCGTTTCGTCTTCACGAGACGAGATGGGATTTTATATCATTTTACAATGTAATCATCATTCCCTTGTTCAATCTTGATATGTCTTCTTTGGAATGATGATTCGGTGCCTTTGAATGTGAGATCTAATGGTGAGAACGTAACTACTTTCTGTAGTGGGTGGATCGTTTACTACTTTTTGTCCGAATTGTTCCCTACTCGTGGTTATTAATTATATCCTCGAATGTTAGTATCGCGAACGATGAAGTGGCTTGGACCCCTCTACCTATGTGCCTTTTACTCCTACCTTACAGGGTAGGCTCGCTCGGTCCGGTGTTGGGCGATATATATCAGACTTGATCTATGAACTCTGTTATCTCGACTATTGAGACCTTTGTTTCTATTACAGTCGCTGTCTTCTACTCTCTCTCTAGTTTTGACTGGTTGGTTACGAATGGATATCAGCTGCTCTTCTACGGCTAGGTTGCTTTATGGTAGCTGCTTAACGGTTGTTGTAGGGTCTGATAGTATGATCAGTCCTTATATGTACTCCTAATGCTATTAATTACCTGACTAGAATTTTTTTTCAACCCTCAGCACTGATGACTATTTCTCAGCCGTATTTCATCTTTTCAGCTTAGAATTGACCATCATTTATAAATTCGTTCTGGGCGCTATCATTATCGAATTGTTCATACGCTGTACACCAAGTTTGATGTGCACATGTTATTCACGATATGGACTGTTCGAATTGCTCATACAGCTATCGTTTGTTCTTCGAACGTATACCCATCTAGAAAATGAGGCGTTGGTAATTGTAGTAGTATACAACCTATGGCATATGTAGAGCTCCTTAGTGCGAGTGCAACTATATATACATCGGCCTCTATGGTCCTCTATAGTCGTACAAGTATCGGATACACATATTCCAGGGGACTTGGATAAACCAGTGGATCGGCTACGTTCTCTGGGACGGGCGTCACCGTATTCACACTTGTTCTTCGGACAGGCACTTTGCAGCAAACGGACTTATCAGGGCCCGGATTCCCTCCACTGCTTCACATTGGCAAGTTTAGGCGGATATATCACGCGGCCGTTCTAGAACATCACTCGGTCGCGCACATCCTCGTGGAGCCCTCTACTCCCTTTCCAGGTCACTTTGCTCATATGGTGGGTTCCAGAAGCTTGAGCTCGCTGATGCGTAGGATGGTGTACTTGTGCTTGCTCGTAACGCGCTGGGATCTCCGATTCCGCCGCTTCGTCTTGATCTTGATGCGCAGGGGTTCGCTCTCGGTGCCGAGGACCGTGGCGCGGCACAGGAACAGGTCCAAGTTGATCCAGGGCGCACCTTTGAGGGTGTAGTCCCGCGAGCCGAGGACGGAGGCGCGGTCTAGCCGCAACACGTCGCCGGGCAGGACACCGGGCATTTTGAAGGGCAGGCGGATCTGGTCGCCCTCGGTCACGAGGTAGGGGCGCCCGTGTATGTGGATTGTGATGTAGTGGCGGGGTTGGGGCGCGCAGCAGCGGGAACAGCTTGGCGAGGGATTCTGCGGCCTCGGCTGGCGGAGGAGCGGTGGGGGCTTGCTTCTGGGGGTTTGAGGGTGTAGGCGTAGGTGTTGTAGGTGTAGCAGATGTAGGTGGCGGTATGCTGGTCTGCGATGGTGACTTCATCGGGGTGACATGCTGCAGCAAGGTGGTCGTTGTCGACAGACCACGAGACGGTAGGAGGAAGGCCGGCGGGAGACGGGTCAGAGGCGTTCTCAGCTCCAGGACGGAGCGCAGCAATGCCCTGCTCATTTTTTCCGTAGTAGCATGCACTTGGCGATTTGAATGGTGTGCTGAGCCGCTTGAGACTTATTTCCAGTTCACTCCGTCGGCCGATAGCTACTGTAGTCGAATATACAGCTTGACGTTGGATGTCGCGAGCCGGACAAGGATCCACTTGTGAAAATTATAGTGGAGTTGCGCTCTGTTTTTCCGACCACCCACCCACCACCCACCACCCGCAATTGGCCCTTACATAAGGCAGGTTGGGGCCTATACGGTGGGGGCACTGCTCCGCCAGGTGGCGGGATGGGGCTCTCGTTGCGATAAGTGACTTTTTGCTGCTGTTGTTTATCGGAATCCTCAGGTCGATAGACTACGGTACCTGGTCAGGCCAATTGATCACAGCGACAACAACCATCCTTTTACGAACACCTCGAACGATCGCAACAACAAGAACAGCTGCGCGCCGACACAACACCAGCCCACGTTCAAGTCCCTTTCGAGGGCAAACCTACCCGCCATGCCTCAGTATGAAGAATTCATTCACCTTGAACTAGGGTTTTGCCTAGGAACATGCTGGAATATTTACTGATGTTAAAAAAGGAACGAGTATATGGAGAAGCACCGCAAGGAACATGGTCGACGCCTGGTACGGCATGCCGTTATTACTACCGGCCAGCAGTTGCTGACTTGTCTTGAAAGGATCATGAAGAGAGAACGCGGAAACGAGAGGCCAGAGAGGCGCACTCCATCTCGCAAAAGGCCACCAACCTCCGTGGCTTCAAGGCCAAGAGTGAGCAAACCTCGAGCATATGTTGGTATATATATGTATATGCTGATGGCATATTGCAGTGTTCCAGCAGGAACGACATAAGCACAAGATCCAGATGCGAAAGAAGATTCGAGCTTTGTAAGTGACGACACGACCAAACCGCTGCCCGACCGACCGATGCCAATTCCACACGAGCAACCGATATACTGACATATTCTCAGGGAGGAGAAGAATGTCAAATCTGCAGGAGAAAAAGACCCTAGCCAACCTCTCCCGAGCTATCTGCTTGACAGGAACACACCTTCCCAGGCCAAGGAACTTTCAAGCGCTATCAAGAATCGCCGTTCGGAGAAGGTATGGCACCGTCTACACCTAGATCTTTTACACAGCCGTCTGGATCGCATGGGCCTTGAAGCTAATATAATCGAAAATTAGAGCGCCAGATACAGCGTCCCCATCCCGAAAGTTTCGGGTACGTCAAATTCCCCGGACACTCCTATCGCATAAACCGGAGGGGATAGTTTGTGCATGTCGGAGGAAAAAAACCCCAACAATCTGGACACCCCAAACATCCAAAACAGACTCTGGAATAATATTACTGACACTCGGGATGTTTTATATCTTTAGGCATTAGTAAGTCTCTCTTGTGTGTGGTTATACTTTGAGCTCATTGCTAACTATGACTAGGCGAAGTAAGTGGCTCATAAATGGCCTGTAGGTATATTCAAGCTAATTGGATAACAGGAAGATATGTTTAAAGTTATCAATACCGGCAAGCGAAAGCACAAATGTAAGCATTTTCAAGTGTCCTTTGCCCCGCTTGCCCTGTCTGGGAGGGAATGCCTCGTATTGGCTCTCCCTTGTGTTTCCGACACTGTCTAGGATTATTATCGGCATTACATTTACTGACTCTGGATTGAACAGCTTGGAAACGCATGATAACAAAGCCGACTTTCGTGTATGTAATCCAAAGGAGCCTGTCGTCAGCTCAGTGGCCAGTTATGCAATCTTGGGGGGCCCTTCCCCCCTTTCCCCTGCGAAGGGCTCTCTCGTCTTGTCGTCGCAATTGGTCTCTGAGTTGATACTGGCCTCCTATCATCCAAATCACTATACTTCTCACTTACTGATATTTGACTATAGTGGTCCCGATTTCACACGCAGACCGTGAGTTCAATCTAACGCCAAAAGCTGGAATGACGTGCTCTAGCTCGGCAAATCTCTAGCTTTTCGGACTTCACTTAAGAGAAGTTGCTAACTTGATGTTAAAGAGTCAAGTACGAAAGATTCATAAGACCCATGGGATTAAGATACAAGAAAGCCCATGTCACAAACCCGACCCTTAACGTCACAGTGCAGGTTAGTCACTGGTGTATTTTATTCCCCCTTTCGGCATGTCTCAGAGACACGATTTAGCTCCGCGGACATATTTCTACTTTTACTACTCCTGCGAGCTCTCGAGGACCTCAGGATAATTCTTACCATAAGTAAACATTACTAATTAGTATTACAAACAGCTCCCGATTATATCAGTTAAGAAAAACCCGCACCAAGCGCTATACACCCAACTTGGGGTAAGGAACTCCCCAACTCATTTCTTTGTTATCTTGAGAGCTTTCTGGAAAGCTTCCTCCTCGAGCTAGGATCATATCTGGAAGCTCCCGAAACAACCTCAAATAATGTTCTAGGCAGCAATGACTGACTCCGAATCTAGGTTTTGAGCAAAGGGACCGTAATCGAGGTAAGTCACCTTGTATATCTCTATATATGTAACTCACAGATTAATATGTGTACTGTAGGTCAACGTCTCGGAGCTCGGTCTTACCACAGCTGGTGGAAAGGTAGTTTGGGGTCGATGGTAAGTTCATCTGGACTCGTTGCCAGACCATGTATAGTTGCTAACTCCGTTGTAGTATGTCGTATTTCTCGTTACCTATTGATACACTTACCCAGGTCCCATCCCTCATCCAACGAGAACTCGCCCTGGGCACCACGCCACGTATATCGGGCCAGCTAACATCGTCCGCAGACGCCCAAATCACGAATAACCCTGAGCTGGACGGCTGCCTCAACGCCGTGCTGCTTGTATAATGTGGCAATGGAGGTAGCAGGATATGGATCGCCGTGGAGGAGGCGGATGTGGTCGATCCGGTAGAAAATGCATATCATGCGCAACGAATGGCGTTTTGGCGTTCACTGCACCGAAAATCCGGAGGAAGACTTAGTGCCATCCGAGGCAGTAGGATGGATACATAGGTACATATGAAGTGTCCTTGATTCTCTCGGGGATAGCGGAAATAGATAGTCTGGTGGGAGAAAATATCGAGATATAAATTGCTCTCTGGAAGTACCCTATGCATACTCTTTTTCATCGGATCACGATCTGTGGGTATACTTGTATTGATTACAACACAGATTATAGTTCACCGCACATCTAAATCGGTCTCTCTCACAAGGTAGGTAGGTATGCCAAGAGCTGCTCCAATTCCTCTACATCCGCCATCACACCCAAAAAACCATGGAGATATTCAAAATCTGCTATAAGTAAATCAACGATCAATTATATAAATGCGAACTTATCTCCAGTTAAAACTACCATGTACCCATCCCATCCCATCCCATCCTAGGATATTAATTTCCTAGACTTCGAACAAACAGAAACAAAGAAGGCTACTATCGAAAGACTGTCGCTTATCTATCCTAGCCTGGATAACTCAAAATCTCAATCTCAGTTAGAGTGAAGCGCCGGTCCATGGTCCCGCTTTACGGAAGCTAGCGAGCTAAAGATACGTGTAAAAAGAAAGAGGTGTCGAGTCCGCCTGTCGTCGATCGACGACGGAATCAAGAGCGCTGTTTTTTTATACCTAGATTCAACGCTTGACCTTGCAAGCGGGTGATGCGTACGGTAAACTTGAAACGACGGGTGTAAAACAGCGGGTAGATGTAAGTGATCATTTTGTTGGAAAATCCGAACGCATAACCAAATCATCGCATGGAAAGCGTTGGTCGTCATCAGGTGGCTGTTGAAACGCTGGCGGGCATCAACAATCGAAAATCGAGTTTGCCACCCCATGAATGAAGTTATCCGCCAGTCCATGGCCAGGAACACTTGGTTCTTTCCGACTTCGTGTTGTTGAATGCAAATTCATGCATGTCCCATCTGCGCCGATTGATGCAAATCTGTAGTTTAAGTGGCCCCCTCAATGCATCTTCGTGTTGAGTCATACGGCGTACGCCGTTCGCTATTGAAAAGAAAACCAAACTTTGGAAAGAGGGATTCGTACGATGAGTTTCAAGTTGGGCTCCGTATCGTCGACGTAGAGAGTTGGATTAGACAGGTGCAGGAGTTGGTGAATTCAAGTGTACGTTGAAAGTGAGCCATCGTGTCACATGACACGAACGCCATGTTCTCACCACATTGATGTGAACTGTGACTTTGTTGGCTTAATGTTGTGTTGTTACGCGCAACCACATGTATCGCGGTACTACAGGAGCTCTTTAAGACCTTATTCTGATACGAGCACCAGCCCGCATACATAATCTGGTAAGCGCATAATGGCCCTTGTGCGGCTGTGGACTTGATCAGATCTTAACCGACGCTGGCTTCTTGGGCGCATAAGGATTCGGCGGCAAACTAGCCACACCGGCTGTAGTAGGTAGCGTCGACGGACCAGCGCTAACAGCGGGTTGTTCTTCTGCTTCAGGCTTCGTAGGAACTTGAAGATTCTGAGGATCAACCAAGCGGCCGCTGAATCGCATCTCTACAATGGCTTTGACCACGTCCATGTCTTCGTGGTCCTTATCATTGAGCAACAGTCGTTGCTTGAGTGTCATACGACCGCCGTTCCGGGTCCGTTCCTGAAGAGCAGCTTCACGGACAGCGGGATCGTGCTTGAAGCGACACTTGCCCTTCTTGCCACAAGTCCCTCCGGTAGAATAGTATTTGCAGTGGTTGGAGGGGTCTGCTCGTGTGATGGGAGGAGGGGGTAGGAAGGTGGTTGCCGGCTTAGAGCTGGACTGTACTTCTGGTTCTTCATCGTCGGATGAGTTAGATATTTCTGGTGACTCATCTGCCCGCATCTCGTCCCCTTCGTCGTTGGCAGCTCTCTTTCTTTTTTCGATATTCCCTTTAAGCTTACTCAATTTCTTCTCAAGCCTATCGATTTTGGCTTGATCTTTATCAATCTTGGAGGCAGCAGGTTTAGATGAGTCCTCAGCTTTGGGTCCCGCCTCTGCCAAAGCAGCTTTCTTGGCCGCTATACGAGCCTTTGTTGGGTAATTTGCCTTACGTTCTGCGATCCAGGCGGCAACATCAGGGATTCTAAGGGGAAATATAGTTAATATCGCAAGCGTACATGGCTAGGAGGAAACAGGTCTTACACTGGAGCATCTGCACCTAAAAGTTCACTCAACCGCTTCTCCTCGTCGTCCAGCGCGCCCTCCCCTTCGCTGCTCTCATCCCCGGGTGTCAGCCCGAGCGTATTGATCCTACGCTTCTTTTTTTTGCTGTGAACCGCCGCATCAGGCTTCTGAGAAGGGTTAAACCCATGAGAGGGTCTTTGATCTCGGTTGCGAAACTTTTCGCCTCGATTATTGTGTCCTCCTCGACCACCTCTATTTGAATGACTAAATCCATCACGCCCGGAGCTGCCTCGAGTGCTAAAACCATGGGTGTTATGTGGAGCATGTGTAGGAGCTGAATACGGGTTCTCAGAAACAGAGTAACTATAAGGAGGTTGAACATAGGGTCCTGGCTGTGGGCTTGGCTGGTAAGGCGACCCATATGGGCTGGAGGCGTGAACAGCACGGTCACCGTTGTGCTCAAAGCCTAGTCGCATTGTAGTCGGAGGTACCATTGAGCTCTCCGACTTGTGGCCACCTCGGTCACTCTGGAACGCCCCACGACCGCCTCTGTTCGAGTACGATGGGAACGGTGGACCCTGCTCGGACCAGCGCTGCGAAGGGTGGTCATTTGGGTAAGCAGGATATGGAGGCCCATGTGAGGGTCTCACAGACGCATTAGGATATTGAGGTTGATATCCTTGCCCCGCTGGAGTAGTATACGCTTGAGGACTGTAGCTAGCAGGGTACGCAGGGGCAACATGATGGGGAACACTCGGCTGAGGAGGATAGTGGGCAACCGCGGGCGCACTTTGCCAATGGGCACTTGCTTGCGGAGTGCTGTAATGCCCAGCAGGGGGCGAAGATGCGTAGTCCGGCTGCTGGGGATAATAGCGCGAACCCGAGCCGTAATCATGCTGACCTCGACCTCGCCCGCCTCCACCGTAGGGCTGTTGACCGGCACGATGGGGAGCGGCGTTGTACGAAGGTGGTTGATTATATGATTGGTATTGCCCTGCAGGTGCTGTAGAAGTGGTCGGCGGGGGAGGGGGGAGGCGCATAAGGATAACTCGCCATCTTCTATTCAAGGGAGGCTAATTTGATGTGGGAAGTATTCGGTGGAGTGGAACAATAGAAAATAAAAGACCTAGAATTCCGAATAAAGTTAGATATGTTTCAGTGTTTAAGAACGCGTTGTAGATACAGAGCGCATATGCCGTGGAAAATAAGAGATAGAATATGACAGTAGAGTTAGAGGCCTGAAGTAGGCTAAAGGTTAAGAAGATCAAGGAGCAAACAGTGATTTCTAAAAGCAAAATCCTTCGTTTGTACACGGTGCGGTGGTCTGTGTGTTTGTGAAACGGGGTAGAAGCGTGCGAACTACCCCCGATAGCGCCGGCTGTGGCCCCAGCTTCCGAGAAATGCTTGCTCAAGCAGATCAAGGCTTGAAGGAAACGTTATGTGCAATAGGAGAGCGAGGCCAGAAACATGACGCGTAAACGAGAACTGATAGGGGGAGATATGGACGAGATGAGCTAACAAAGGAGAGGGGTGATGAGTAAGAACGTACGGATGTGAAAACGTCAGTGGCACGGGCGGATGGACTTCAAGAAACACGCTGAGAGGTCAGTGCTGCCGGAGACTGCGATGTTGTCTCGTCTTTACACTAGGTAGAATAAGCAAAATGGTGGACTGACGCAACAGGATACCAGCAGAATAGGTGACCGCGTGGACGTCCCGCACTTTGTTGCAAAATTCGACGAGAAGAAAGACTGTATGGTATTCTGTCCGGTTGCCGATTGTTGATGTGATCCGGGAGAGAGCGAGCCCGGGGAGAAGATGAGATTGTGTGGTTGAGGCTCGAAGGAGATAATAGGAAGATGCATCGTCGACTTGAAGGTCACAGAATGCAAAGTCATGTTCGAGTTTCGGGAGGGACTAAGCCCTATTGATGCTAGTGGATACTGTCCCCAATCTAAACTTAGCAAATGGGAGGTGATGTACCTATGTACCTACTCGGACCCCACACGCCACTTTTTTGATCTTTATGGTGGGGCTCGACTAATTGTATGTACAGTAGGCATTGTCATATATTGAGCTTCACCAGCCAAACTTCGTACAAGACATGCGGGCAATTTCATACAGATACTATTTCAAGAGCGCAATATGTTCATATTAGTAGGTATTATGTTTATAAAAATACACGCGCGTTATTAGTAATCCTACTCACGCTAACAAAAATATAAAAAAACAGACGAAGATTGCGGATCTGGTGCAGATCCCGCCATCGCAGTTCGAGCAACACAGCCGAGTCGCAATCGAGAACAACATCAACGCCAAGTACTCAAATCGTGTCATCCAGAAGATCGGCCTCTGCATCTGCATGTACGACCTGTTATGGGCGTCTGAGGGGTTGATAGGACACGGCAACGGCCTCGTCAACGTGAATGGTACTATTCAACCTTCTCTCACTCACAACCACAACAACAACTGGGTAGACTAACTCGGATTTCATCTGAATAGTCGAGTTCCGCATGCTCGTCTTCAGGCCTTTTAAGGGAGAGATTCTGTTTGGCAAGATCAGCAGCGCAAGCCCCGAGGGACTACAGAGTAAGACTCCATGTCCTCCCCGTCACCAAAGCCGCCTAGGGGTCTGCAATCGTTGACAAGTAGACAGTCCGAACCGAGTTTTTTGAAGAAATCACTGTATCTTACAAGGAGCTGCCTGAGAACACCGAGTAGTAAGTTGCTTCCCCGCCTGGCTCATTGCGCCTCGTTCAAAAGCATTCACACATATATGCCTTAGCGATCATAATGAAGGAGCCTGGGTATGGATAGTAGACGAGGAGAGGATGCACTACGACAAGAACGAGATGGTCCGCTTCCAGGTCCTTGACGAGGCCTGGAATGACCAGGCACCCGAGAGCGGGGAGCAGGAAGCCGTCGAGCGGGCCAAGAAGATCTCGCCCTACAATATCAAGGGGACTATGATGAAGGAAGGATTAGGAGTATGCCTATGGTGGGATTGATGAAGCTCAGCCTAGGTACGTCTTACCGGCCGTGCTGCTGGTTGCATCTCGCATAGCCTTGGGGTGGGAAAAGTACAGCATTATCTGGCGTTTGGGAAATGGGAGTATTTGATTTGCTATGGGTAATAAAGGGAAGAAAATCGCGAGCTCGACTCTATTTAGACTTGATACCCTCGAGCAATCGATCCTCTACATCATCAAGTACCGAGTAGTGCTCAACAACCGCCAAATTCTCCGCCTCCGTCTTGAATTGCTTATCCGGGTCAACACCAGGCCCAAACATCTGAGGGCCCGCCTGGGGACCCATGGAACCCATTTGCTGGGCCATTTGGTTCGCAGCTACTCTCGGGTTAGCTAACTAGATTGCAAACCAGGTTGCCTAGGATTAAAGTTGGTGATAGACCTACCATTGTCACTTCCGAGGATAAAGTTGAAGACGCTCTGGAGACCAAAGATGCACAAGAAATACCAACTAATACTCGACATCCACCTGGGATCCATCTCCCTGGTCATAACACCAGCTTGCAACATGCTCTTGAACTTGACAGTGATGGGGAAGGGCAACTTGATGATGACAAAGCCGCTGAAGAAGGCGTTAATCCAGCTCATGATGAGGGTGTTCGGGATCATCATGGCCATGTTGTTCTTCATCATGCCCATCATGCCGTCCATGGCGGTTGGGGTCCGTCATGGGGTTGGCCGGGGGCTGGCCGCGACGCTCCGGGTCCTTCAGGAAAGCCCCCGACTCGTAGGCATTGGTCAAGTAGTCGCGGCGTACGCGGAAGGACGGGGCAGACAGGACGTGGAAGTTGCTTCGCGTCGCTACGCCGTGGACCATGGAGCGCTGCTCCTTTATCGATTTCTGATCGAACCTCTTTGGCTGCGTGACCATCAAGACTGAGGCGTAGTGTCGTAGGACTCCGGTCAATACCTAGATGCGTATGAGCTAAAGGATATGGGTGGTCGTATATAGGGACCGAACTTACCATGACGGCAGTGATGGGGAGCAGGATCCAGTAGCTTTTGGAGAATCAGCAACATTTCCCACAAGAGCACACATCATGACAAGCTTACAATAACTGGGGATCCCTGTGGATCGTCTGTGCCGGTAATTGGGCCATTATGAAGAAGTAGGGGAGGAGTGAGGGAGAGGCGGTCTTGCGACGACAACAAGAAACCTCAAGCAATGCAGCAACACTGTCGATATTCAATGTTGCGTAATTGAGGCTCCAAATAGCGGGTGTGGTTGTGGTTGGGGGCAAGCCTCAATTCATAATTCATCAGCCGCAATTTACAAGCTCCGGCTCCCAGTCGCGGGGCGGCCCCTACAAAATGAATGCCCCACAACTGACGGAACGAGCCACGTTTCTACACTAAACTTTGGCATGCTGAGTTGCAACATCACTTACACAAGCAGTCGGAGCACCTTTCGTTTATAAACCTAACCACCGTCATCTTGCCAGAACACGCAGTTGACGACTCCCACACAGCATAATATCGTAATTGACCAACATAAAAGAGAACAGACGCCAAAATGACGTCCCAGGAGCGAATCACAGTGCACAACTTAGCCGGTGAGCTCTCCTACCCCAGCGCAGCTCGACTTACACATCCACCCGCAGTGCGGATAGCTAACACCACCACCAAACAGATCTAAAGAACACGTCCGACGACGCGATACCAAACTACCTCAACTCGCTCAAGTTCAAGCAGGACCACACCCTCGTCGACACGCGTCTGGCGCTGGGCTACGGCGCCTTCGCCATCGCGGCGGCGTGTTTCCTATGGGACTACAAGCTCGGGTTCGAGAGCACCAAGTGGTACACGGCGGCCGCCGTCGCGCTGTACACGCTCATCAACGGCGCCCTGAGCGTATGGATCAGCTTCGTCGAGAAGGCGACCGTGTACCAGGGCACGTCATCGGACGGGACCAAGGTGAGCAAAGCAGCCTAACTAATCAATCACTCGTTGAGGCGACTAAAACAAGAACAAAAAAACAAAACAGATCTCCGTCGCCACCTCGACTAAGAAAAACGATCCGACGTACTACGTCGTCGTAGACGTCACCTCGAAAGGCGGCGCCGCCCGCAAGATCGAGTTCGCGCGCTCTTTTACTGAGTGGTTCGATGTGCAGGGACACTTCGTTGCCCTGCCCTTCCAGACCATGCTGGCTACCACCGTGCCGCTGATCGCGAAGGCCGACCCTAAACGCGCCGCCTCTGCTGCTGCTCCTCCTCCTGCCTCCACCGCCTCGTCCGACTTCCTGAATGTGGACACGCAGACCCTCGATGCGCTAGCTGCTGCCGAGTCGACAGGGGCGGATAGTAGCACCACGGGCAAGAAGTCAAAGAGGAGAAAGGTGTAAGCTAATCATAGATAAACTTGGTTTTAACAAAAATTTTATTGGGAAAGGCTTGATACCCTCGTCATCAATTAATTGCTAAACTACTCTCATGTGAATCGTCGACAAATGTGCTTCCCCCTCTGGTATAGGTCTATCTCGTAGGCCACCATCAGGTTAACAGGATTGTTGGTCGAAACGCAGGTCCGGTCATTAGCAAGGTAGTTAGCCAGATACTTTGCTTGTATCGCATACTACATTTTTTCCACATGAAAGCCACGGATACAGTGATTCATTCCTGGCAACCCAGCAACTGCTTACAGTGTTCCTATCCCCTTAACTACTACATCGACTTAACACCCTATCAGTCCTTCAGCCGACGTTAGAGCGCGGATCAGCGACCTAACGTAGCCCATCCCACGCCTGTCTCGCCTTGAGTGCCGTGCGACGAATCTCCCTAACTGAATCGCCACAAGCGGTGGCAAGGGGACGGAGGAGACCTCTGCGGTACGGCTGTAAGACCCAGGCCTCATACTTCCCCTCCGTCAGTTTCTGAAAGAATTGCAGAGTGTACATGCGCGTCGCGATGGGGTCGCGATCCACGGCGCTGATGCGCGACGCCTTGGATCGGTACTCGGACTCTTCTCCTTTTTCCGCGACGGTGTTGGGGTCAAATTCTGCGGCGTCGGCCACGTTACACGCCATCTCGTAAATGGCACTCAATCCCTGGATGATAGCCGCAAGATGACTATGGAGCGCTCTGGGATCTTCCTCGAGGATGTGCGTGAGGACAATGAGCAGAGATTCCGTCTCCACGCCCACCTTGAACGTGGATAAGGATCGGACCCCAATCCGCACAATCCGAGTTACTTCAGGGGCGTAGATCATGTACTCTAAATACCGCAGAATAGAGAAGACCCCTACAGCGCGATTTACCGCTTCACGTTCCTCTACACCTGCGCCCGCGAAGCAGCGGTCAAGGTACGGAACCACGTTCCGGTGATAAAACCACCCCGGGCCCAGCTTCTTTCGGACTCCGTGGTTGGCGTCCGAGAGAGATTCTCGGCGCATCACCATCAGGCCCAGATTCTGCGCGAGCTGCCTGCCTGTCATAATGTCCATTGGCCCGTTCTCAATGACTAGGGTAAGGAGGGGATTCTGGTCCGACCCCGTAAGTGGGCGGGCTACATCACCCGCGAGATAGTGTAGGACACTGCGGAAAAGCCGGAGCTTCGTAGCGGTATTACCAGTAATCTGTTGAGGGCCCATCAGACTACCCATTTTCATTATGAGTAGCTGCTGTGTTTGTAATCTTTCTTGCATCAGGGTGTCTTTGTACTTCAGATCGAATTTGTTCGACAATATACATAACAGCGCATCCATTGCAGCCCTCGTTGCCTCCGAAAATGGTACCGGAACAGTTACCAAGGCGCCGATCAAATCATTGATTGCGTTCAAGTGCAACTAGAGCGGTCTGGTCAGAATTCTTTTTTCGCGTATGATATAGTCGCTAGAACTTACCTCTGTACGTATTGCCCTCGACCATAGGCCTTGCATAATACCTAACGACAATGGTGCTGTCCGAAAATCGCTCGCAGAGCTTAGGGTCTCCGACATTATCGTTTTCTGCTCAGAGTCACCGTCTTGTTTATGAAATAGACAAAAAGCTTCAGAATCTAGCTCGAGGGCGCTCTGCTCATGGTCATCGAATACTCTGACCACTGTCGTCGCCAATTGGCCTAGCTGATTCAAGAGGATATCCTGTCTTGAAATCAATTCGGGGTCAACTCCATCTAAATCTCCGCTAAGAGCCACTGCTATATAGTTGTCATGGGCTATACCACTCGGACTGGGTAGGTCAGCGAGAGTCGTGAACCGATAATAGAGTTGTTGGACTACAAAGAGGCAGTATGCGCGTCGAGGACGTTTACGGCCCTTTTCTTCACCCTTCAGAGCTTCTATCTTTCCAGGTTGGTTGAGGTGGACTTGAGGGACACCGACAGCTTTGAATCTACGAGCGAGATCGTGAAACCGCTCTTTTGTCAGCCTGGGGTTACTGGAATCCCATATTGAAGATTGCTTTAAAGCCCGCTTTATCGTCACATGAATCGCGTCGATGAAGACGACCAGAAACTTGGGGTCTGCTCTTTCAGATAGCATCCATTGTAGGCCTTGTAGGAAAGTATTAATCAAAGCCGCCTCGTTAAGCCAGCATGCATCGGGCTTTAGGTTGCCAGAATGGATTACTGCGCATAGAGAGGCAGATACATTCCGAATCTGCAAACTTAGATCATGCGGCTGCGGCTGTAGTTGATATGCGTCTTTGATAGAAGCCAAATACTGTAGCAGCAGGTACCGAAATGATGGTGGGTATAATGGCACTGCATTCCCTAGGGCATCTTGGCCTGCACGGAGTAGATCTTGAGGCACCCTCTCCTCAGCCACGTCGAAGTATTTCGGGCCTTTGAGAGGGCAGACGATAACCGGCATTGAAAGTAAGCTGAAGATTTTTTCACAGGTAGAATCTGAACATAGTCGTCGCCTTGGGTTATTACCGCTGGATCTCTGGCCAACCAGAGCCCCCAATCCCAGCATAGCTTCCCGCAAAATACCAATGTATTCAATAGGTGACGAGGCAACAGAGTGCTCCTCCCAGAAGGGCAGGTAAAGCTCAAGTAAAAAGACGACTACCCGAAAGCGTCCGACAGGAGTTCCGCATCCTCAGATTGAGGTTGGTCGGAATCCCGATCAGGAGCAAGGTGTAACCGTAGCTGCACTATCGAACTCATCATGGCTATAATATGCCGCTTATGTAAAACAGAAGTGTTGTTCTTAAGAGTTTTCTTGATGTGCTCTAGAGCTCTGGGCATCAGCAGCGCAAATGCCTGGGAAGTTCCGCCAACAATTGCGACAAGCAAACGCCCTGCTTGCGCAGTGTACCTTGAGTCTGATATATCTTCTTTTAGGTCTCTCCATGCGTTGTCTAGAAATGATTGTAGATCTTCTCCGTCAAGTAGCTTGGTGAGGGCGGACAAGACTTTTAGAGTGGCCTTGATAATATCTTGTATCTCGCCGTTGCGAACCTCATACTTTAGCGAGCCCCATATCTGATCTGCATAAGGCACGACACTTTGTTTAGGGTGGCCATACTTTGTGAGGCACGCGTGAAGAGTAAGCAAGATATCCACCTTGACCGCAACTGTCTGATCAACCTTGTCCAGCTTATCAACGAGAAAGGGAATGGCAAGACTGGCTAAGCAGTGATTTGCAGAGAAGCAAGAGCGGAGTGCCACCTTCAAGTCGTCGGTAGTTACAGATGAGGGTGTTGCTGAAGGTCTGAGGGAGATAGGGAAATATGCGGAGAAGGTCTTGAAGATTTCAGATATGACGTCGGTTGATGGGTTAAAGTCTTTCAAAAATAACTTCAGAATTGCAAACCACATCATCAAATTCTCGGGGTCGCGCTCGTTTCGACATAAATTCAGGAGGTCAAGAATAAATCCACCCGTATTGCCATGTTGATGTTCAAGCTCGTTGGCCACAGCAGGGATTTCCAAAAGACCCCAGAAGAGATTATATATCTCTAAGCGGGTAGAAGGAGCTTGCAGTTTGAAGTCGTCGCCCAGTTTACAGACACCTTCAAGTATATCACTGCCGAGAATAGGCTGAAAGTGTTTTGTTACAATGAGGTGTCTCAGAGCCTTGGCAGATGCCGTGACACCAGCCTTATGATCACTCTCGAAGAGTGAACAAAAGAAGGTGACAAGCAGTTTTACCTGGTCGGCATTTAGGGTATCGTCATTTCTCGAGAGAATCTGGAGAGTGCTGGCGAGGAAGTCTAGCGCCGTGGCCCGAGAGATGAGATCGTCCTCGCCAGAAGACTGCATCCATCTAGATACAGATGCGACCCATTGGCCAACAGTGAGCCTCTTGTTGGTAGACTCCTCAATGGCTGATGGGCAATGAGCAATCATGATTCACTAATAGAAATAGGATTGAGACTCACCTTGGGCCGCTTGCTCTGAAATTTCTAGTTGCTTGTCTTGTTCATCCTTGTCTGCAAGCACATATTTCAGAGCAAGCTCGTCGAACTTGGGGGGGCGTGGCCATCTTGCTGTTCGAAGGCAACCCACTGAACACAACAGGTTCAGGCCGTTTGAACGTGAGATAGAAGCTAGATTGGAGGTGGAGGTTGGGGACTTATGATGTGCATGGACTGTTGCAACACTTCCAATAGGTTGAGTGGCGCTGCTTGTTTCGTTGTAGGTAATGTAAAGAGGCAGCGAGCGGAAGTTCCAGGTCCTCTTGGATCACACGTGCTCTGTTACGACCTTCCCTAGCTGTTTAGAAACATTTGTTGAGCCCGCTATATCGATGCTGTCAGGTGAATTAGGTAGATACATACATGTAAGGTCACTAAAGGTAAAAGAAGATAGGCACCTTAGGTATGCACGGTTTGTCACCTAACCTACTGTACTGTACAAGTGCAGTCGCGACCCCGCGACACCGCGATAGAGCATGGCGATAAGGAGCTTGGTACGTCACTTTTCCTCCTTATCGGACACCCACGCCGCGTTATTCCCAAAGTAGTAAGAGGGGCAGCTGGAGAGTGGTTAAATGTTGCGACAATTTTCCCGCAGAAAAAAAGACGTTCCGGCTTGGTGGGCGTGCCCCTCGACGCTCCGATTCTGGAACTCGATACATATGCGACAGGTTCAGAGGTTGTTAGTCATCCATCCACTATTTATTATTATCGAGGCATTTCTCAATCATTAGGCCTGTTTTCTCACCCTTAAAAAGCTGTCTAATCTTTGTCTCGTTGCCTTCCCCATTCGATTTCTTGTAGAGCGCGCTTTTTTTTTCTTTCTCTCTCGCAGTGTTCAACTTGGACCACTAAGCACGACTCTGCATCGTGGGGTGCGCGTAGTGGGGCGGCACTAGGTAGGTAATACTAATTCCATCCTACTCAATGTACTTCAATGTTCATTATACCTGCCTGAGGGGAATGACTATCCTGGGTTACTTCAAACAGAAGTGCACAGGTTGTGTTAATGGATGTTATCAAAGACTGATCTGACATATCTCTCAGAAAACCATGGCATCTCATCAAGATGTACCCAAGACCTGTAAGGTCGTCATGGCCGAAACCATCGCCAAGGGCCTGCTTGCAGAAGTCAAAGACACGCTGAAGCTGGTCCAACAGGGTGCAGAAGGAAAGCCAACTCTTGTGGCCTTCCTAGCTAATGGTGACCCGGCTGCGGTGAAGTATGCCGAGTGGTCCAAGAAGACATCTGAGGAAAAGTAACGTCTTCCTACCCATTCCTATGTTTGGCATCGCCCACTTACGCACAGGACTACAGTGGCTTTCATTTCGACCTGCGCCAAGTTGAAAAGGAAACGCTGGAAGAAGATATCATGGCTGCCAATGATGACAGCCGAGTCGACGGCATTATTGTCTATTACCCCATCTTCCCTGGTAATCCAGCCCACGATAGGTATATCCAGGAGACTGTCTCCCTTGCCAAGGACGTCGAGGGTCTCTGCCACAAGCACATCTCTAACATGTATCACAACGTCCGGTATTTGGACCCTCCGCAAAATCTGAAGAAGTCTATACTACCATGCACACCTCTCGCCGTTGTAAAGATCCTAGAATATCTCCAGATCTACAATTCAATCCTGCCTTACGGCAACCGGCTATTCGGGAAGACCATAACTGTCATTAACCGATCCGAGGTCAATGGCCGACCACTGGCTGCACTGCTCGCAAATGATGGCGCTACCGTATATTCTGTCGACTTGACCGGTGTGCAGGTCTTCACCCGTGGCCAAGGTATCCGCCAGCCCCGTCACCAAGTCCAGGACAAGGAAGGCTGGACCCTGGAGCAGTGTGTACCCATCAGTGATGTAATCATCGGTGGTGTGCCGTCGGAGAACTACAAGGTCGCGATTGAACTTGTCCGCGATGGTGCAGTGTGCATCAATTTCTCGTCATATCGAAACTTCGACGGTCCTGCGGTGAAGGAAAAGGCGTCAATATATGTTCCTTCAGTTGGCAAAGTTACAATTGCTGTGTTGCTAAGAAACCTTGTTGTAGGTCACATCCTATGATGATATTAGAGAGAGATAAACACTAACGAATCGGATCTCAGCGTCTAATTGCAAACCGCCCATCGACACAATTGGCCTCGGAAAGCATGCTGAAAGCAAAGAGTGAGGCTTTCGTGGAGGGTTGATTTATAGAGCGATATCCCCGCGGCGGCTACATGTCTTGTCGCACCTCTTTGTGTTTCCGAATTCTTGTAACTTTGGTGAGATAGATAAAGTAAATGGTCCTATTTCTCTATAACAATCGAATTTGTTATTGTACTATACCTCGTCTCCTACCATGAGTTTTTGGAGGATTACTACCTAGTTGCGTACAGTATAGCGAATAATTATTGCTTCTTCGGGAGTAACCCATGCACATTGATTGGTCAATGACTCTTAACACTGGTCATAGTAACGCCTAGCCTCTGGGTTCCTGACTCTGCTGTTGTCGCTGTGATCCCCTACCTATAACCCCAATGCATCCTGTATTCCCCACTATGTCCCACTACTTACCCATTGCCCTTAACATTATTTGGTGAAGGGTGCAGCAAGCAGCAAGCTAGCAATCTTAGTGGCAGGGCTTGACACGCCACCCAAGAATTGTTTTATGGTTGGGGATAATCGTATCATGATCCAGGCAGCGTGGTGATTCTCATGCTAATAATTGGGAATGACCTCGGCTCTAGTATTTGTACCAATGTTGATGAACAAATTAAGATAAGATGGGTAAAAGTGGGTGTTCTGCCTGGCGTACCTGGTTTCGGCTGCTGCTATGACGCCAGGTCACCAGACCACGCGAGGAAGAATTACCGTCGGCCCCTGTTAGCTGCCAGGCTGCAGTGGGGATGCCTAACAGGAACGCGCCAAGGCCCAAGCTCTCAGCTCTCCTGCACCTTCTAGCAATTACCCCCTCTTGGGTTGCCTAGTTGCTCTCGGCCAGGCGTGGCAGCAATGAGTTCACAGCATGCAATACTGGCGGGTCGTCCATCAACGGTGAGCGGGCTAGCTGCTACTCAGGTAGTAGTTGCCCGCACCACCTTAGCTAAAGCTAGGTAGGTAGGTACTTACCTATCTCTACCTATCTTGCTAAACAGCTGATGGGCACCTACCCGTCTACAAATAGTCATGATCCTGTTTGTATAAAGCAGTTCGTCTTCCCACGCCAGTTCTAGTTACTTTGTTGTTTGTATTACGGCCTGTGTCTCTCACCTCGGCTTTATGATCATCTTACGACTCATCTTTTGTTCACGTCACTGCTTCTTGTCGTTCAGCCAACGCCGTATCTGACTGTAGTCTGTCTACCTGGGTATATCAGCCTCGATATCAACCCCCCTACTACTCGGAATTTCATTTCTGTTTCTTCTAAGTCGTATCAATCTCATATACTGTCAAACCAACCACAATGAGTGCCTCGCAGCTCCCCAAGCTCCCAGCCACTCACAATGAGCTGGTGAACTATATCGCGGGACACCCCAACACATCCATGGCCCAGTTGACGGAGCCCTACCGCAAATTTGAGGCCAAACTACGCGAGATGTACGCTCAGGAGCGTAACAATCCGGTCCTTGACGACCCATATCTCAATGTTCTGCCCCTGTTCACCAAAGACACCCCAGCTATTCAAACTAGAGCTCGTAACCTGGATGACGAAACTCAGGAGCAGAAAGACAAGTACATCATGCCCCTTCCCGACGACAAACGCCGTCCCAACGGGTCACCTGCTGTCGTGGAATCACTCAAAGAGTTTCGATACAACTTTGGTGTTTTCTCCGAATCGTCACTGGCTGACATGGACTGGGACAATGTTGTTGCCGCAGGGTCCTCTGTTGTCAACTGTCTTCTTCCGGTGCCTCCCGAGTACAAGAAGTCGAAGCGAGCTTTGCGCCAATATTACCGTACGTATACATAGCTGAGAAATTTTTAGAAGTTTTGGATGACCGCTTTCGGGTATCACCCTCAAGGGCAACAGGATAGGGCTGACTTCGCCCTTTAGATGAGAAGTTCTGCCCGGCGTCTGACGTCGACCTTTTCCTGTACGGTCTCACCGAAAACCAAGCTGTCCAGAAGATCAAGGATATCGAAACTCGCATTCGGGATGCAATTCTCTCCGAGGTTACCGTTGTGAGAACTAAGAACGCCATTACTATCTGTAAGTTTTCAACTCTAGCCAGCGCAGTAAGGCAAAAGCTAAACCCCCCATGAATAGGCAGTCAATACCCAACTCGGCATGTTCAGGTACTATTTCAATTCTCGTCGTTGTTTCTTATGCTTACAAGATTAGATCGTTCTACGTGTTTATAAGTCTGTCTCTGAGATCCTTACTGGATTTGACATTGACTGTTCTGGGGCGGCATATGATGGAAAGCAGGTCTATACCACCCCTCGGGCTTTGGCATCCTATATTACTCAGATCAATCCGATTGATCTCAGCCGAAGAAGCCCGTCCTATGAGAATCGATTGTCAAAGTATAGCCACAGAAACTTCGAAGTTTATTGGCCTGAGCTTGACCGTTCTCGCGTGGACCCCACAATCTTTGAACGAAGCTTCCAAAGAACCCTCGGCCTTGCTAGGTTGCTAGTACTTGAGCGGCTGCCAACTACAAATGCTCGTGAGCAGTATCTGAAGAAGAGAAGAGAGGAGCGGGGTCGTCCTGAGCTGCTTAATCGGTTCCAGTATCGCCTCTATGGTAACATCAAAGATGTCGGTCTAACTTTCCAGTTTATAAATCTTGCTTAACTTGAATCAAGTTAGCGGCTGATGCTACGGCTACTAACATGGCGTGATAGATCCATGAAGACGAAGTTGCGGATTGGGTCGATGAAAGCGAAGTCTCTAACTACCACACTTTCACTGTTCCATATGGAGTAAAATTCCATGCGAAGAAAATCGAAAAACTTTGCTACACCAAGGACTTGTGTAAGTAATTTTTTTACCACTACACTCGCTGACCATATTCCATTTATTCGAACTCTGCGCGCATATAAGCTAACACACAACAGTGCTCAACGCGGAATGGAACCAGCCCAAAGAGAGAGAGGTTTATCGTAAGTGATTCTCGGAATCGTTCCCCTCTTGCTTTGGCCATTATAAGGGTACCGAAGGCTCCTTTTCGGGTTAGAACCACGCCCGAGGGCCTTTACACTCTTCCGTAGCCCTCATTAATCGCGCGCAGAATAGTAAAGGCTAATACTGAGCGTTATGTAGTGCATAGACATCCTGCATTCTTCGGACGAGTTGAGGACGTAAGTATACTGAGCGAGCTGCGCAACGGACTGTATCTAATAGCTTTGTTTAGGTACTCGGTGATTGCTGCGGTACATGCCCACAGCCTAAGACACCCGAGGAAATTGAAGTCGCCGAGAAGGAGAGCGAGATTTATGTCTCAGGAAATGCGACTTTCCGTATTGACGATCCTGGACGCCAGGTAAGGGGTTACCTCAATCGGAGATATTGAGACTGCTCACACCGTAAATAGCAAATCGGTTCTTTCAATCCCTTGACTGAGGATGATTGGACAGAAATGGCGTATGTTGGCAATACCGCTCGTCTCTGCCAGGCCATCGTCGATCAGGATCTGGAACACGTTGAAGATTGGCTGTCGCAAGAAGGTGCTGATCCTAACAAGCGGGATTATACTGGAAGAACGCCACTGCACTTGGCTGTGATTAGCTCTAGCCCAGCTATTGTCAAATGCTTAGTAGACCATGGGGCACGACTAATTGCCCGGATTGCCGACGGACGAACTGCGCTCCATCTAGCTGCGGCGCGTGGCAATGTCGAAATGGTCAAGATTCTCCTTGAAAAGAGCAATTCAAACGAAGAAGAAGAGGAGGAGAAGAAGGACCAGCGTCGGAGAGCTCTCGAAGAGACGAGTCACGCTAAGCTTACTTCTGGTTCGCCTGATAACGACAGCGACGAGGAAGACAACTCAGACGGTGAGCTTATTGACGACTCGTCTTCAGATGACGGGGTTCAATCTATAGCTACAGGGTCGTTCGTCAAGGTTGATAACATGGACGAACCAAAGATGCCTGAGGCTATTCCACTTGATGATGACCAGGTGAGTACAACCGGTGATGCGGTTCGGGATTTCAGGCATATTATCGCCAGGTTGCGGGTCCTCGTCTAGATCACAAAGCTGTGTCAAGCTAACCAAACTGTGCAAAATAGAACGACCCGGACTTCTACAAGATTGATGCCGTCGCGTGGGACTCAAAATGCTCTGCATTCCATCTGGCCATTCTTGGTGGCCATTGTGATGTGGTCAAGCTGCTGTGTCAAGAATTTGGTGCTGATCCATTACTTCCCATTAAAATTGGCGACGGATCATACAACAACCCAAACGCTGCCATACTCACACTTGTTCTTGCTCTTGCACTTCCCATTGAAAAAGCTGTTCAGATGTGTGAAACGCTATTGAGTCTTGGAGCTACCTCTTCGCAAGCGGATGTCAATAGTATTACGGCGTTTTATCGTTATATCCAAGTGAGTAATTCTTCCATTGGGGGAAGTATGTGGCACTGACACGACATGCGGCGCAGAATGGCAACATCAAAGCAATTGAATGTCTGTGGGAGAATGATAAGCTTGGTCTCAAAACGGCGATTAACCATGTTGCTGTAACTGGTTCTTCTTGGAGTAGTGTCGCTTCTACTCCCCTAATGACTGCGATCGACCAAGGCAACGCCATTCTTGTCCTCAAGCTACTTGAAGCTGGTGCCAACCCAGACATTGACTTCGATAGCTGGCTACAAGGCGCGAAATTTTCTTTTGAGAATCAGCTCGGTGTAAGTTTCTTCTCAACTGTTCTCGCGTTGAACCGGCTTTCTCATTTCTATGTTTGAGATAATTTTCTCCTTGGTCCTTTTTCTTTCCCCCATCCCCCTTTAACCTAGATATAATGCTCCGGATGGCTGGCCCCTCGACCGTTGGCTGACTTGAATTATCAGGACTTTAATTCGAATCAGATCAAATTCCAAAATGGAACGGAACAACCTCTTTTGGTAGCGATTCGATCTCCGCAACCAGCAATGGCCTTGGAGCTTCTTGAGAGAGGAGTCGACCCCAGCCCACTTACTAAAGCAAGTTGGACTATTGTTCGCGATGAATGGTCGCGTCGTTACAACCGTGGCGAGACTGCCATTGATGTTGTGCGAAAGCATATCCTCGAATTACGTAAATATAAAGGGGAGCCAGTCTTAGTCGCATCGCAGAGCAACCTTTTCGGGCATGGTGACTCTGCCACCGAAGAGCCACGTGGAGCCACAGAGTTTCTCTCCCAATTTTCCAAGGGCACCTAGTAAGTAGTCAGTTTTGGTTTCTTCTTTCTTCTTAATGGCCTTTTTGTGGTTATGTACCGACTAGCAGGCTCCTCTCCGAGCTTTTTGCGCTTTAAAAGTAACCTGGAATATCCTTGAAAAGGGCACTACTGATCCTGATTGTTGCAGTCAACACTGGGTCGTCTCTATTGATATCGAAGGGAAAATAGAGGGCCACAAGCAGACCTTGATGACTATCGAGAGGGAAGAAAAGAGAATTGCTTCCCTGAAAGGTCTGGCTGAGAAGAAGGACGCCATACAAGATGTCATCTCTCAACTGGAGAAAGTTGAGAGTGCTCTCTTGGAGAAGGGTGCTAAAACCTTTAAAGAGTTATATCCCGACATTGAGTTTGTGTCACCGGCGCAAGATGACATGAATGCAAAACAAGCCCAGATCGACTACAGCCTGTCGTTTACATTTAAGGGTGTGAGCGATCTCACTTCGAACCGGAATGATGCGTACCTGAAACTGTAAGTAATGCTACCAATCTGTCCACTGGCCTTGGTATACCTGGCTGCAAGTGCTGAAATTGTTTAGCTTCGAAGCGGCTTGGGCTGACGATCTCGAACTGATCAAATCGTTCACACTGGGGCCTTGGGGGCCCGACGAAAAGGAGCCACCGTTGAAGATAGCGGTATCAGATTTTCTAGGCAACAATCCGTTTTCGCTTGCATTCCTCAGGGGACACTTTGATACAGCCAAAGCTATCCTTGAAATTGCCCAAGCGCAGTGGTCACCAACAGAAGAGGAAAAAGCACGTTTCAAAATGGCCCAGCCTGAGATCGATGAAGAATCTTACGAAGAATCCGAAGCAAGCGGCAGTGATAGCGAACCTGAGATCTATAAGGAGATCATCAACGATCAGTTCACCATTGACAATATCGGTCAAGTATCTATGCAGGTCAAAAGTACTGTGTTGGCTTCGTCTGTTATCAGCTGGTTTGCCCCGACTTTTGTGCTACGCGGCGACAAGGTCGAGGATACCAGATTGGGCACTCAGGGTCTTCTGACCTTTGCCATGACCCAGAACGATAATAACCGGTTTACTTTCCTTCTAGATATGCATACTCGTTTCGCCAATAACCGGCCAGAAGATGACGAAGACGAGTCTGGCAAGTTCTACACCTTCCCTGAAGTCGAATTTGAGCATGCGATTAGGATGGGCCGGACAAGTATGCTTGCTGAAGTTATTCGGCGGACTGGAGCAGGGATTCCGCTCGAGGATCTCGTGAAGAAGAGTGGAACAGAGATGAAAGTCAAACCTCGTTACTACCAGGGCCTAACAGTCTATGGCAGAAAGAGAGCAGACTGGGCTAAGGCCGGCCGTAATCTTGTGGTCAAGGCCACGGGCAGCAAGGTTCCACCTTTGCTTACAGCTGCTTTGCAAGGCTCACTTGATTCTGTTGAATGGTTCTTGGGGGATGCACCAATGAGACATTATAGAGAATTCGGCACCTCCAAGGTCGCCAGAGAAGATCCGCGACTCAAGCACCTAAACGAGTCGCCTGGCGGGTTCGATAGAGCCATCACAAAGTGGCTTGGTATTCAGAGTAAGTTGATTTCCATTAGTCTAGTTACGTTGCTAAAACTATGCAGACGATTTCGTCATTCACTGTGCCGTGCTCGGCCCGCTTGGAGATAGCACCAATAAGCTCATCGAGTACCTGATCAAAGTCTGCCCGTCATCCTTCGAAGCAAAGTCAGACCAAGGCCATAGTCCTTTATACTTGGCATGCACGTTGGGCAGAGTACAGTTCGCCAAAACCCTGATTGAAGCTGGGGCCGATCAGTCGGTCAAAGACAAGGAGTTCAACAACATCATACATGGCTGTCTTGCAAACCGACCCAAGCTTCATCAACTCCGGCGGATGCTGGAGTTGTTCGACCCTGAATTACGGGCTCATATGTTCCGTCAACGAAATAATCTGTCCCACGGTGGTGATACTCCTCTTCATTTCTGGCTGAAGAATGCCAACACAATCTCATTCACCTGGGACTACTCAAGCCGTGGTGCTCGGCAGACCCTAAACGACGAGAATCTTTACAATGTGAAGCTCCTTAATCTCTTGCTCGAGTTCTCGAAGGGAGAAGAACTCGAAATACTCAACGGATCTGGCGACACGGTCCTTCATACAGCCGTGGTGCGATCGCTACCAGAGCAGACTAGAGTGCTCCTCGATCAGAACCCGAAGCTCCTGTATCGCGAGAATACCGTCGGCCGTACACCGGGCGAAATCGCTTACGATGTCTTCACTAACTCCAAGGTTGAGGGGCTTGACCCAGTCGAGATTGACCCCAACAAACGCTTCACCAAAACCCTCCTTGACAGAGACCCAGAATTATTCGTGTCCGACACTAAGCCGAAGAAATCGCGCAAGGATGCTACCTGGGACGTAGTCCGAGAGTGTCTTGCTAAGACAGAAGGAAAACGACGTCTTGTGAGTCTCAATGAGGCCAATGACGTCGCTAGACGCTTGGGAGAGAGCTACTCTTGGCAACGCTATTACACTAAGAGAACGACGAATAATGAAGATGATCCTGAAGAAGAAGCGAATAAGGAGGAGGAGAAGGAGACCGATTTTGTTAGCACTCTCTACCGAACTGGGATGAACCGGGCCTGGCAACCCGAGATTGACGAATCTTAAATTCAAACTTGGGCAATATCAAGATGGGAAACAAATCTAACAGGATTTGGGGGAAAGGGTCTTCTATTTTCTCGAATGACTTCCATTTTCTTCTCTAGGAGACCGTTGTCTCGTGTCAATCTCTGCTCTCTGGGTTTCTTGATTTCTTATATCTTTTGCTTAGACCATTGTTGATAACGAAAGCTCGCGAAGAATGATCAACTTGCTGACCTAGGTAAGTAAGAGTAGTTAGGTACTTCATATATTCATAATTTTCTCAGACAACGTGCAACACTGTTTCTTCCTGCCCCTGTCACGATTAACATGTTTTCATGCTCGTCACAAGCATAGCAGCAGCTAACTAGGTTCAAATGGAGAAGGTCATCCCAGTCTTGAATACCACTCATTACATCACAGGCAGGTCCGCTGAGAGTAAAATTTAAGCTCCAGTCGTTCGCGGAACTTATTCTTGTTAATGTTTACGTAACAGAAAAAACATCTGTGACAACGTTGTCGAGATGCTTGTGCCTTCTCATCAAGGTAACAGACGATGTATCTAAGAAAGTGCTAACAACGCTCGCTGCCGATACGCCCTCTAGTTATGAATAATCGGGGCCTCTTAGATTTCCAAATGAAAGATACCTAAGGTTACTAAATAACAGACGAGTTGCATGGAATTAAGAATGAATAATCTACAACACACTTCGACTAAGACCTGCCTGTTATTATTGCGAAAGCGTCATCACTGCTTCCCATTATAAATTGTTGAACTCAAAAAGTAAAACGCTCTTGGCCTTTTCGTTGCCTCTCAGGAGGAAGGTGAACTGCACACACCGACCGCGCTCAAAATGATGCAGTGTAGGTAGACATAGCCTTTATTTGTCCCGTTACGAGAACTTGCAATTATTTTGATACGACGCGCCGACGTAATATACGCCTTGTCCAGGCAGCAGAGGATGAGACTACCATACCTATCGTGTGCTACCATTTCGTCTGTTTCGATCACCCATTATCAACACGGGCAATAGCTCGAATTCGTTGCCCCTTCCTATCGTAGTGGATTTTCTCATCCACGAGAAGTCTATTCGATCCTGATTTTTGAAGCTAGGAACCACCCTGTCACTAAGGTGGCAAGTGTCCGGATATCTGACAGGAAATTAGGTGACTGGCATGTAGCATCTTCAAGTTATTTTCAGGTTCCTGTACCTCAGAATAATAGCTAACGCATATATATAGTAGAGACGAAGCACACCAATATCATAGTTGCGAGCTGCAGAGCGACTGATCAGGATATCACGATTTCACATTGTCCGACTATCAGACGACTTAATTTACCGCACCTGCGAGAATCGAGGTCCTAGCTATGCCTCCCACCAACAAATCCCCTAGCCCAGGCACCCATTCCTCCGGAAACAAGGATTTAGAGCATCTGTGGTGGCTTATCCTCATGCCATTGTTCATTGCACTATTCGTCGTCTGTTGCGGTGTGTTTCTTACCTTCTGCCGCGCAATATGCTCCAAGAAACGAGACAAGGAGCCAGACGAGGAGGTAGCATCGGAACAGCTACACCCCCTCCAGCAAGCCAAGACAGAGATGGGAACGGAGTCCTCTAAGAAAGGGCCACCGCAGATCTGAGTTGTTGACAGAACGTCTTCAGATCGCCATCAACGATGAGACGGTGGCTATGGCGCGATGATTGAGGCTAGGGGACTGTCACTTGCTACCGTTGTCGCCAGGTTTCTGGGTTTGCTGGATACATGCTGGGGGGAGGCTTCTTACTTCGGAGTTCTCGTTGCACTATAGAAAGCTCCGTTGTCTGAGCTATGTGCGTCAAGTAGTGAGCTATAGAGCATTATACAGAGTATCGGATTATATTGAACTGGCGCTGACTAAACTGTGTATGTTCTATGCTTCGTTATGTTTCGCGTGTGACGATGATACGGTCTACGATGGGTAATACTCTTGAGCGCGAAGGACTATTGGCTTTTGGGGGGTCGAACATCGTGGGCTATGCATAAGGAAGCATATTGTCTGATAGTAAATATATATGATGTGAGTAAAAAATCATTTAACACTATACGGATCATCACGTCTAGTTAGTCCTATAAAAAAAAGGAGACGATCATAGCATTCTAACACTGTTGCAGTTATACACAACTATATTAAACTAGGTTTTATTTAAACACGAAAACAACTATTAATAACTGGAAAAGACCACCACTCTAATTTCTTTTAACAAATATGCTGTGAAAAGATACAAAAATCATAAAGTTGGTGACAGTCACGGTGATTGTCTTCGCTGACCCCCCCTTTGCGCTAGTGTACCTAGGTGCTAAGGTAGTACCAGTTACGCTAGCCCACTATCGACGTGGCGTATTCTTCGCCCCCTGTCCATATCACATTCTGCATACCTAAATGATATGATAATTGTTGTAGAAGCCTCTAACTTAGGACTGGAGGTTTTCAATGGTATTCAAAAACATATACTAGATGCGGCCCCATAGGATAGGATTATTTACGTAACCCTTACTTAAAGGACGAGAGATCTTTATGTAGGTACCTAGTCTGCCTTACTCCAACAACATTGAAGAGCTTGAAGCCTCACATGCATGTTGATGTAGGTGCCTAACCTAATTTAGGTAGGTACCTGGAGAGGGCTAGGTTAGTAGGTCGTACTGTAGGTACAACCAGTCTGCTGGCACCTGTAAAAGAAGTGCGTTGGTCGCTTTTCTGGTCCAAAGGCTAGGTGCAACATGTAGGCACAGTAGGTATATAATTCGTAATTGCTTTATACCTTCGCCGTCGGGTGTGACGGAGAGATGTACTAGTTTTTTGAAGTTCGAAATTAGTGGCTAGCTGGGTAGAGTTGCACGACTGCAAAATGGTAGGCGGTAGTTGTATCGTGGCTGTGGCATTGCCAACGCCTACTGTCAGCATTTTTTTTGCTTAATCTCTGCCTTGTGTTTGGTCGGTAGGCTGTTCGTTTCGGAAGGGTTATGAATTTCGGAAGCCTTCTTCCCGCTTAATTACCGTTATGTTGACCGCTAAGTTGGCTAGATGGTGCTGGAAAGACGCCTTAGCACCATATACCCCACTCGAAGCTTACCTACAGGGAGCTTTCGGCACCGCCTAAAAGCCCAGGCGAGCTGAAATATCGAGACCAACGTCACGGGTCGCGGCAAGGCGCAAAGCGGTTTACGAAGCCGATGCAGCTCTGCTCTTCCGATGCAGGATGGCGGAAGTGAATACATTTATTTCTGACCTTTTGCTGCTCCGAGTCCTAGATCTTGTAGCCGCCTAACTTAACCTACTCACACCTAATTACTAGTGAATCTATCCAATCTGTACTGCCACGACCACCTGGGCCTTGTAATTCTTATAATTTGGAAAATGTCTACATTTGTACCACACTCATTGCCTCATTTGTGGACTTGTGATGCCGAAGTCATAAACAAGCGTGTTTCTGAAGATGCCAGCAGGCTATTTGCGAAAGCGGGGGATCGATTAGAAGTGTGGACGCTTTCCACTGATAATGGATTGGTGAAGCAATTGTTCACAGACAATGACTTGATACGCCAGCATCTCGAGGTAAGCACCCATTGGAACACCAAATTTATTCTCCTTCATATATGGCAATGTTAACACGATGCACGCAGATCAGTACCAAGGAGAAGAATATATTTTAGTGGGTCTCTACATAAAACATGGCGGGCAGGCCTCGCTATAGAGGGGTGAAGACATCTTCGCTATTCTACGCATTATAGCCTACCTTGTCGGATCAGCACCAGCAGCTAACGCAAAGTTAGTGTTATACGTCAGGAGAATACCTGGAGTAGATTTCGTATAAGTCGAGACAGCTTTCAGAGTCTTCTAATTATCCTGTAATGGAGTTTTCCCTTACTTCTTAGGCACCTTACATGACTTTGGATACCGCAGCCGAGACAACGACAGTACGTGGAATAATTTTCACTGGCGTCAATCTGGAGAAGGACTACGTAAATGTGGGTAACTTGGCAACCGAATTTCTCACATGCGTTCTGGCTCTGATTGGAAATAAAGTTGAAATCTGTTACACGGTGCGATTCTTCGAAGAGAACCAACGAAATACGAGCAATCCTTGGTCACTTCGACAAACCGCCGTGTACCAAGGGGTTGACTACTCGACCGACACCTCAACATTCATACTTCTCCAACCTTCATCATACATCGAAAGGCGGCTTGGTGACAAGCTGCATGCTATAACACATGATGAGTCCAGCCACGAGTTGCGCCATATTCTTCTACACCTTGTCTTGCTTTCCAGCTCCCTCGTCAATTGGCGTCATTACATTGCAACCCAGATTTCTGATCTGGAACAACTGGTGAGCCTTCTATAACTCATCTAAGCGCGAATGTGATTTGCTGAACACCCATAATTTGCTCAATAGGAAGAGAAAACCACATTTTCTAAAGCCGATTACCTAGTCAAGAACGACTTCAGCCTACGATTCTCCGATCGGCAGAATCTACAAAACCTCCAGCGAACTCTCACCAAGGCGGCACGGTTACTAGATTGTTCGATTAATCTCGGAGAGAAGATGAAACAGCTCTTCCAGGATGAGGACCTACGTGACTTTCATAAGTGCAACAGGGTTCTGCTCCAAAACCTGGAAGATTACATATATGAAGCAAGCTATCACCGGCGTGTTGTATCCGATCTTCTCCAGCGTTCCACCGATACGTGCAATCTAGTATGAATTACAGGCACTTATGTGAAGTGCATTTACGCTAATAGACACAGTTAACCAGCATCCTTCAATATCGCGTCGGCAATTCG
This sequence comes from Xylaria polymorpha, assembly GCA_003426235.1. Taxonomy (NCBI): domain Eukaryota; kingdom Fungi; phylum Ascomycota; class Sordariomycetes; order Xylariales; family Xylariaceae; genus Xylaria; species Xylaria polymorpha. Next base: position 50,769 of record NQIM01000196.1, read on the forward strand.
GAACTGGAGAGCACAAAGACATTGGTGACTATTGCCTCCCAGGGCGAGACGGACGGCAAGGTTGCTCATAAAACCGCCACCAGTGCAGCGGCTCTCACATTCGCGGCCACTGTATACCTGCCGGCGTCACTGCTTGCGGTAGGTTGCGATTGATTCCTCGACGCCTTCCAATTGCTTAAAATGGTAGCTAACTGGATCTTAGGGCATCTTTAGTTCTAACCTTATAGACGTGAAAGATGATCATTTTAGTACTTGCAGGGGATTTCTGGAAGTTCATTGTTGTTCTCATCCCCTTGACGTTAGTGACGTTTGGGCTTGTCGTCGTTTGCCAATGGTATTTGTGGCGATCATACAGAATCAAGGCGTCAAATAATATGATGCCTGGGGACGGCGGATCTATCATATAGCATGGTAATTTCTTACTAGGACTTGAGGCCCCCGTCAATTCCTTATGCTAAACAGCTCTTCTGAGATGTCAAGGCCGCCAATATGTGTTGTATTCTTAGTAACTGTCATAAAGGAAGCCCTCTCGTAGCTACAAAGCAGCCATTAGCCTACATAGCATGCATCCAACTTGCTGACCACTTCCGAATAGAAATCGGGCGACCCGTAATTCTGTGCCGACGAGGTTTGCTTTGGGCCGATATCCTTCCGAAGACACGCGTGAGTGGCCTCCATGTAAGCATTTCCCATCACACCAGCTAGTCTTTCAACATATTTCTTGCCAAGTATCTCTCGGGGGAGTTCATCTTTCGAAGCACTGCCCTTATATCTATCCCATAAATCCTTGGCGGGGCGCCAGAACGCGAGCTCTAGTAGGATTATACCCAGGCCATAATAGTCGTAAGTCTTTTGAAAGCGATTTTCCCCTGGTATGTAGCCTGGGTGTCGGTACAGAAACGCTTCCGGATCCTCCTCGTGACTCGGTATGTCTGAGTAGAAGATATCCCCGTCTGGTCTGCCGTGATGAAAACCGATGATATACGGACCACTGCTGTCTTTCCCGTGTACAAGTTTCCGATCTTTGCTTTTCTTTGTCTCGTCTTCGAAGAAGATGATGTTTTCTGAGCGGATGTTTTTATGGAGCCAATCATGCTCATGCAACTGGAAAAGGCTATTCGATAATGCTCTGGCTATGCTGAACTTATCACCAAGGGTGATTGAGTATTTGGCTCTATCAAAGAGCTTTCGCAGGGGTATTGGCTCTATCGCGCCCGCTGAACTCTTGTCAGCGTTCACCACAAGCAAAGTAATACTTGACTTGACTTGCAAGTAACTTGACCAAGCAAAGCAAAGCAACGATTTCAAATTACTTGCCTAAGCAAAACAAATATTTTTATTGCTTGCAATTACTTGCAAGTACTTGCAAGTAATTTTGCTAATTTTTCTAATTTTTTATAGGGTATATTTAATGAGAAACTTATATTACAGTTTATGTTGTACCGTGTTTATCGATAGCCTTTGCTATATGTGCTACACGCCACACGCCACACGCCACAGCCCTACATAACCGCTCCGTCCGAGCGCAGTCTCTTGTCGGTAGGAAAGGGATAAACAAATCCGTACCCAGCAGTGTCTGCGTTTGGGGATAGGAATCCAAGACAATGCAGAGTACGGAATTCGGAAGGCTTCGGACATTGTAGCAGTCTAGTGAGCCCAAGGAGCTTGTCTATTCTTCTATTCTCCGGTTCATCCTCAGGGAACTGCGATTGAAATACCCACTCAATCAAGACTTTGTGTGAGCCGTCAGATCCATGTCGCCCTTCGTTGTAAATCGCGGCGTGGTGGTATCGGCTGAAGGTACGCAGGTGAGATACTTGGGGCCAACTCAGAATGAGATTCTCCTCAACACCAGTCGTACTTGTCTGGCGTTGCAATTCCCGCTGAAGCCTCTGTAACTTCGCATGAAGCCCAACTTCTAGTAAATCAGGTTCTTTACACTCCTCCAGAACACGAAGTTCCTCCTCGCTGTGAGAATCTTCAAAGATCCGTTGCCGAAATAAGTGCCAAAAGTGCTTCTGATTTGGTAAAGCTTCTCCCAGCTGCCGAATGGCTCGTCTGGTGACATCGTCAAGAAAGGTTTGGGGGTAGAGTTCTTTAACTAGGCCGGATTGTACCTCGCTATTTGACCTGTCGTGAGAGAAGCTGACTAGGTCTGTTCTAAACAAGTGCTGATTAGTAGATATTTGTGACAAGCATATCTTCACAAGATCTGCAAAGGAAGCTCTTCCGAAGTGTTCACAATCAACTTTTGTATCGTCCTCCATGCCAAGATAGTCACCAAACGCTCTGAGCCTGCTACTCTCTAGTCTCAATTCCTCTCTGATTCTAATCAAGCTTTCGTCCTGACTTTGATCGAGTTGAAGCAAAATTCGTGCTATTGGATTGAATGCCGCGCGAAAGAGGAATTTCGCATGGATGAAAGAGAGACTGATGGAATGGGCTGTCATATCCAATCTTAGGTCCGGAGAATATTTGAGCATCTTCTTGCTGAGAGAAATGAGTGATAACACAGAGGCATCTGTAGATTCATTTGACAATCTTTGCAGCCAATTCATTTAATGATGATGAAGGGCCATCGAAGAAATAACCGTTTCGATATCGTTCGTCATAAAACCTCTCAGTTGTCCTCTCTCTCCGAAAATTTTCGACACCGCGAGGCCCCCAAGCCATGTACGTGGCAATCTCGCTCACAAAGCACCCAAATGCCCATATGTCGTATGAGCGTCCAACCTCCTGGGGTTCAAATGAAGAACTCATACACTCAGGCGCGATGTAGTGGCCGATATTTTCAACCCACTCTTTAACTGGCGGTTCAGGGGTAGGCCTGGGATAAGCAAGCCCGAAATCAGCGAGAATAAAGTTTGAATCAGTAACCAAGATGTTTTCGGGCCTGAAGTCGTGGTGATACCCATATCTGGTGTAGAACGTGGGCGTTGTTCTGCTACGCCAGCGCGGCTCATGGACAGCCTGCAGAGCAGAGGCCAATCCTGTCATAGCAGAGAGAAGGGTTGAATTATCATTGAACTTCCCAAACGGTATTTCCTGCTGTAGGAACTCGCCGAGAGTGGTTGGATACCAGGGAAAGAGAAGGTGGTGCTCATCACTTATAGTGAAGCTAGAAAGAAGGGGTACAATATTAGGATGACGAAGTATGCGATAAAGGTCAAGGCATTCTCTTTCGTCAATAAATATCCTTTGTGTCGTTTCTGGTGTCCTTGCCGGCTTCACTTTCTTGCGCACAACTTTAACTGATTGATCATCCTAAACGCTATTAGGACCTTTCCTACGGTTCTTGTGCGCGAGACGAAGAGATGTGATTCAGGGAAGCTTAATAAGGAGCGCACCTCGTTCAAGATAAACTTTTGAAGAAGACTGGGAACTTCAACTCGGCTGATCACGCCACCCGAGCCCTCCGCAATGATTGCCTCAGACGTAAATGGAAGGATTGTGTTACTGGGAAAGATCAAGTGCCCGGCGTTCTTCTGGAACACCCAAGGAAAGAATTGCCACTGAAATTTGGTGAAGAAGCTGATGTCTAGATCCGGAGCCAGGTTTCGAAATTCTGCGAGCTCTCTGATAGGGGAGCCGGGGGTCTAGCGTGCTGTGGGCGAGGAACACTGGTACCTGGTCTACTCGACCCATGAGAGCTAAAATGCAAAATAAGCGAATCCCATTAGCCATAAGACTCGAGACCGCCGTCTCGCGAGCGTGGTCGGGGTAAAAGGGGCTGATTAAATCAACGATCAGGCTCTCCGAAACAACACTTTGAATCTGTTCATAGATGTAGAAACAATCATCTTCAGATCCAGCTACCGGGTTCCTTAGCGTTTCAAGTGTTTGGCAAAAGCGAAATAGCACTTCGTCCATGGTTTTATTATCACTGTGAATAATTGTCACGATGGCGCATCTGCGGGGATAGCGAACAGTTGATTGCAATCTAAAGAAGAGGAAGCTCCTGATCATCAGAACTACGGGGAATGCCACCAAATAAAATGCTGACTTTATCTTATCGGTCTACCAACCAACCAACCAGGGTATGGACCACACCACCTAACTGCAGTCTGAATGCACCCAACTACAACACGACGCTGAAAGGCAGTACCAGCTACGAATTGTCCGATATTGACTCAATCTCGCTCTGGAAGAATATTAACAAAAATGCATTATGGTCCCAACCCAAATTCATCCGTCTTATAATTAGTCTTTTGACTTGCCTCTGTCAGTCTTCGACTCGAGCTAACCACGTATCGGTTCAGCTCCTCCTATTCACCAGCAAGTCAGTGAAATGTCGCTTCCCAGAAGGCACCCGTCACCGCAGCTTTTTCTTCGATGGTGAATATACCTCTACTGTGTATGCGTCGCCGAAAAGCCGCTTTAAGAGTGCTAGGAGCCTTGCACGCTTGATGTATCGACTATCCAAAGTGTACTTCTCCATCATTAAGAAGAGAAATATCCCGCTATTTTAATTATTTTCAAAAAAAAAAACCGAAAATGCTGTCACAGCGATGGGATAGGCGGTGTAAGATTCGAGAAGATTCGAGATTTGGCTATAATACGACTTACCCCGAGGCCCCTTTTGATCATCCGCAGAAAAGTCACATGACTAAGGACGTAATAAATTCCCCAGTCCAGTCATACTCGCAATATAGAGAAACAAATGAAAAAGAAAATAGAGAAAATTTTCGTCTAATCTCTAACCATTATGATTTTTAACAGAAGCGTCGTTTTAAATTCATAAACCTGTGTTTTTGGATGACTTCAGCTGTAAATTCACCCCCCTAGCTGTAGACTGGTCGCCACAACCAATATCACAACAGCTACCTGCCATTTCCCTCACACTTATAGTCACCACCTACGGTGATAAAACCTGCAATAGGTACTCAAGTGATACAACTAGCTTGCACATTTGCTACTGCCCATAGTCTTGACCAATTTTATTTGCTCCCGCTCAGCTAGATCACGCATACTAACAGAGTACTATTATATAGAGACAAGTTTTGGTGCGTTGCATTTAACTTTTGACTCCTAAAGACAATAATAAAACTTCACTATTACAACTGTGTGTGAGTCTATCTACAGTAGGCAAGGGTAGGTTCATTGTCCCCCTAGTGCCGATCATACCTCCTACTTCCGTGCTAGAACCTATTCAGGGTTTCTATAAGACTTTGCGTGAGCTCTTGAATTAACTGCGGGTGAACCTGGTCTGCCCTTAAGCTGTCTGCGATATCACGCGCCTCCTGGACGATGCTTCTTTCCACCTTGAATCTTGGCGTGATAAGGATTCGAACAACCTGAGGAAGCCCAAGTTTAACAGCCTTGCTCAGCGGGCTAATACCGTCTTGATCTTTCATATTGACGAGACTTCTCCCCTCTGCTGACGGATGTCTCAGTCAGCGTACACCACAAGTCAAGTAATACTTGATTTGACTTGCAAGTAACTTGACCAAGCAAAGCAAAGCAACGATTTTAAATTACTTGCCTAAGCAAAGCAAATATTTTTTATTGCTTGTAATTACTTGTAAGTACTTGCAAGTAATTTTGCTGATTTTTCTAGATTTTTTATAAAGTATATTTAATGAGAAACTTATATTGCAAAGCTTCGTTACTAACTTTTACCTAGCGCTAACTACCCTAAACCCTGCTGCCTGCCCCGCTAATTTTAATACCTACCAATCTAGTGTTTTTAGGCTTAAGAGTAACAGAGAAGGTCTGTAGGCAGCAATGCAGGCATACGAAGGCACTCGAATGCGTACGAAGGCAGTTAAATACGCGCGAAGGCATACGAAGGCACTCGAATGCGTGCAAAGGCACTCGAATACACGCGAAGGTATATAAAAGCAGTTGAAAGTATACGAAGGCACTCGAATGCGTGCGAAGGTACTCGAATACACGCGAAGGCATACAAAGGCACTTAAATATACGCGAAGGTATACGAAGGTACTTAAAGGCATACAAAGGCAGTTGAATATACGCGAAGGTATACGAAGGCACTTGAATATACGCAAAGGTATACAAAGGCACTTGAAGGTATACGAAGGTAGTTGAATATACGCGAAGGCATACGAAGGCAGTTGAATATGTGCAAAGGCATACGAAGGCACTTGAATGCGTGCGAAGGCACTTGAATGCGTACGAAAGCACTTGAATGCGTGCAAAGGCACTTGAATGCGTGCGAAGGCATACGAAGGCACTTGAGGCTAAAAGAGCTGTTAAAATCAGAACCCACTTACTTAATTTACTTGTCAATTAATTGAGTCAAGTTAAGTAAGAGATTTGCCTCAAGACAAAAAAAAAGCTGATTTAATTGGCTCAAGTTAAGCAAAGCTAAGTAAAGCGCGTTTTTTGCTTTGCTTTGCTTGTGGTGTACGCTGCCTATAGAGTGCTCCTAGGGAGTTTTGTGAATATCCACAATAGGAGACTTCTCCTGTGGACAGGCAACCAATTATCAGCTGACCTTAGCTGAACGATTTGAAGATTCACCTTCTCGTCTGTTTACTTTCACTAGATAAGCTCCTTCCCCATTATGTCATCGACACGGGTTTTCAAAACGCACCGTTATCTTTTTAGGATTTATCTATCTCGGCGTTATCAGGCTTCTTCACACCCAATCGCCTCGGCTCCAATATTTCATGCCGGGTCGAATCCCCGACTATGTGATTCTTTCTCACCTCTGGGGCGATGAGGAGATTCTGTTTGAAGACTTCACAAGACAAGGCACAATTGACCCAGATTCTCAGGTGAAAGAGAAGCAGGGTTTCTCTAAACTCGAGGGAGCGTGCAAACTGGCGGCTCAAGATGGTTATGAGTGGATCTGGATTGATACTTGCTGTAAGGGCTTATATATACATCATTGGTGCCACTGAGGGAACCGGAACTAAGTTTACAGGTATCGACAAGTCTAGCAGTGCCGAGCTGCAAGAGGCTCTGGATTCCATGTGGCGCTACTACGCTCAATCAAATATTTGCTATGTCTTTATGGTCGATATTCCTGATGCTTGTGCCGGCTAGGGCACAGGATTCCGAAGAAGCAAGTGGTTCACCCGAGGTTGGACCTTGCAGGAACTCATCGCGCCAACATCTGTTGAGTTCTACGCGAGGGATTGGACGGCTATTGGGAAAAAATCCGAGCGATATGAGGAGATTTCGGAAATCACGAAGATCGACGCCGACATTCTCACCCACACGGAGCCAATTTCCATGTTCAGTGCAGCGGAGAAGCTGTCCTGGGCGGCCCATCGTCAGGTCACTCGCGACGAAGACGAGACATATTGTCTCTTGGGAATGTTTGAGGTCAATATGCCTATGCTCTACGGCGAAGGGAAACGACAAGCCTTCGTCCGGCTCCAGGAAGCTATTTATGCGCGATGAGTCGTTGTTCTTGTTCTCTCACAGCCTTTACAAATCGCGCCATCCGCTATTGGCTGATTCACCGGCGTGCTTTTGTTCTGAGAAGAGTTCCTGCTCCGTGTGCCCTGGTGGCACTCGAACGTTTCCAGACAGCATCTCTTATCGGCAACTGATCAGAGCTCAAAATTGGATTGTTCAAGCCCACGAACAGATTTGGGCGACTGTGACGTCCTCTCAGCAAGAGGTATCAACGACTCTCGAGTTGCTTGACTATGAAGCTGTGTCGGATAAACTGATTTTTTTTGAGGACCGTCGAGAGTCTCCAGTATCACACGTTGCTGTTCTCAGCCATACAATGGATAATCACTGGAACGGTGCCTTATGTTTGCTTTTGTATTCGCCGCTAAAGTGGGAGGAGGCCGTGAGGCTTACCCCGTGCTTCTACCCCGTTTGCGGAATTTCGCCTCGCAACTTCGTTCAAAACGTGTTCTTGTCTGTCCTCCAGATAGATTTTCCAACCTCGAGGCGTCACGGAGTAGCATTGCTTGTTTTACTTTTACCAGCGAGTCTTTTGTGGTCCGATGCTGGAGAGCCAGGCGCGTCTTAACTCGACGAGAGGTGCCATTGGCAGGGCAGACAAGCCCAGATTTTAAAATAGAGATGGCCTTAACAAGGCCGCCCAAACAGCCCTCAGAGGTCTCGTGCCTCATAATGGATGTTGCTGACCAATCTAGACAAGTTACTATAGGATTGGTTTGGATCAATAGGCGATGATTGATAAAAGAGGCATGTGAAGCTAAATCTCGCAAGAAAGACCGTTCCAAACGCCAGCTATTCTCTTCTCGGATCCTGTGCGATCGTTGTTCCATTGTTACATCAGACGGCATAAAATGGTCTATCGCACTTCGAAGGTTAGCGACTTCAAAACGGGCGCCTAGTGACGAAATGTCCTTCCGGTATCAGATTGTAGTTAGGCGGTTGGGGACAGATAGAAGAGACGGTGCTCTTCAATTCTCGCGGTATAGTAGATATGCGATCATATAAAGGGAAGTGAACCAGTGCACTCTCAGTAGCGATCACATAAAGTGTGTTCTAATGATCTAAGGTCTAAGTTCTAAGCTGATAATAGGTGTTGAGAACCTACCTATTTAGGTATATACGGGATCATGTGGGGCGGGTTTACCCGCTCTACATGATCCACTATTCCGTGACATCAATAAAATCAACAGTAAAGGTATGACCTTATTTCCGAACAATATTCAAGCCTGGGAGGGAGATATTAATATTGACCTGTCGAAGGCATTCAACTACAACATATATGCTATAGGTTATCTCACTGGCCGCATTACATCTTTAGTCGTAAGAGCAGTGCTTTCCATTTCCCAAACAATCAAGATATCTGAGCTAATCTTGGAGACCATAGGCAACAACATCCCTTTAGGATCTCGGTACGCAAAACTACCATGAATGCGTCCATATAATAACGGCGATTTGTTAACAAGTACAACAAATTTCCTGCTATATCTCCGAAATCATGGATTCTACCAGCCTATCTCATTCTTCCGGAGGTGATACTGGTGTTCCGGCGAAAGTCATTTGTTCGGTGACAACTAGTAACTCCGCTCGCGCGACCAACGACACTTCCGGTGACAGGGACCGCTGTCAAGGAAGCAACATTATCGGACGAGGACTCTTATCAATGATCCCGCAATTATCACAAAAGGAAACTTGGCCAGAAAATGAAATGAAGTATGGACCTGAGTACCTATATATACCTCGATAGTGAAAGCTGAGTTTGGGAAAGGCGAGCGATTTTATCGAAAGGCACTCGGCATTCGAGAGCGTACGCTTAGCTGCAATCATAAATCTACACTTGCAAGTGTCTGTAAGCTCGCCGCTTTGTTCTTGGGGAGTAACAGGTTTCGAAGAGACGGGGCAGCTTTGAAAACAGGCTCTACCTAGCCAGAAGACCGTAGGTTGAAATCATATCTTGATAATAAATACCCTCAACAATCTGTCTGGTATTCTATCACGCCAGGGTACATTCGACGAAGCCGAGGACGTGAGAAGACGTATACTGGCAACCTACGAGGATATGGAAGCAACAAAGGAAGGAGACACCACACGCCGGGCGATGCCTATGAACCTAGGCATCACGCACATGATACAGAACAAGTTGCAGGAAGCCGAGGAGGAAGTTCAACAGGCTCTAGTTAGTCAAGAGACGAGGCTTGGCCCCCACCATCGGCACATCCTGATGAATGTCGCCTGGTTCGGAAAGCTGTACACGAAAATGTATGAGGTTTTGAAAGCCGCACAGGCATATCAGCGTGTTTGACAAGGCTTTGAGACAACTCTTAGATATGATGCTCCGCTTACGATCAGAGGGGGGTGCCACTCACATATTGAAGTCCACGCCCCAGAAGAAGGCACAATGGGTGAAGGGGATCCCGTGGTCGAGGCTCCCGAAAACTTTTCAAGATACAATCACGTTCGTTCGTCGCCTGGGTCACCGTTACATTTGGATCTACTCGCTGTGCATCATCCAGGATGATCTTGCTGACTAGGTCACCCGAGATGAGAGGCATCATGTCGAGGAGCTCATAGTTGTTGTGAACGGCATTTCGCATAAAGTATTCTGCCGGGAGAGCTTACCTCATTTTACAGGACCAAATATAAAGCTTACCACAACGCCGTCGAGACCCATCCAAGAATACTTCCCTCTCCTCTCTCGCCAAGAACGCCTGTTGTCCTCGCATGTCATACACTTTGGCCGCCAGGAGCTGCTTTGGGAATGTATGGAGGAGCATATGTGCCAGTGCCAGTCGACCTCTGTCCATTCTACGGACTTTCGAAAAACAAGATATAACGTTGCCCTAGAGAATTCGTTGTCTCAAAATCTTGCCCTTGACAATTCTTTATCTCGACCTCTTAATTCTGCCAAGCATGGTATTAGACTATACTTAGCTCAGCCTTTCGGTTCCAGCCGACCGACTTCTCGCAATGGCCGGGATGGCCAAATCCTTAGAGAAGTGTATCGATATTCCCTATCTTGCTGAGCTTTGGCAAGATTCACTTGTGGAGGATATGCTCTGGATGGCCCCTGGAAAGGGGCGAACGGGTCTACGGGTGATGTTAGATCCAAACACCCCATCCAAGCACGTGCCGACCTGGTCTTGGGCATCTATTGAGGGCCATATCATATATCCACCAGGTGGACACTTCCCTATATTCGCTTCCAATTGCGCTAAAGTAGAGTACGCTGACACCTCCCAGCAATTGGGTGATGCGTTTCTCCGTGCCGCCCCTTCAACCATCATCACCATCACCGGACCTGTTATCGTTCTCACACTGAGCTATAAACCCAATATACAAGACACCGATGGTAGCCCCCAGATCATATTCCACTTCGAAGACGAGCACGTGATCCATCAAGACTTCAGAGGAGACTATGATTACGACCATGGCGGTATCTCCGATCACATACCTGATGACCTTGGGTCTAGGTCACGTCGCCTCTGGCGCCGCTCTATCCTGTCTTCTGATGATGCAGAGTTGATTCATTGGAGGCGACCCTTTTGGTTGCGAGGAGTTGGAATATACACTCATCCTACACCTAGTCGACGACGAGAATAGTGCATTTGAGCGTGTTGCGATGATTCAGAACAAGAAAGAATGTATGCGGCCAAGACCCGAGGAAGAAAACCATGATTTTAAGCGGGAAGGGATTTCAAGTCGGCAAAAACTAGAACGATCAAGATTATGTAACTCGGGCGCAGAGTAATATTAAAGGAGCACCGGTATACCCAGACTCTGATGCCGTTTTGTTAACTTATGTGCCTTTATAGCTTACCACTTAGTGATTTATGCGAACCTTTTGGTCGGAGTTTTTCAGCATTGCAATTTAATCAGTCGACAGGGGTTGAGAACTATAGGTTGGTCTCGAGCAGCTCGGATTAGGGGAGCATAAGCCGCTTGGGCCTAACTAGCACGCATCACACGCTGGGCTCGTTCGTCTAACGGTGTTCGTAGCGAATCCGCACCTAGCATGTCTACCCGGTAGTGCGGTAGAGAGGCTATCCTACACCAGAGGCGTAGGTCAGAAAAGTTGCTAAAAAACGACTCTTACACTCGTCTTATGCCCGGCAGTGCAAGATGAAAGCGAAGAAAAAGTGTTTCAACGCCCACCGGAGTGGGGAAATGACCTCGCCGATCGTCACACATCACGACTACTTGAGAGTGGGAAAGTGAGGTGAAAAGGAAGAAGTTCCTCGCGAGGCATTTCGAGTCTAATGCCCCCGTTTACAGGGAGGGGAGGTAGTGCGCTATCTAGTGCCCTCTGCCTGGTATTAAACCTGTTAGCCGATTTAGGGGCACTCAGACCCCTATTAAATCAACTCTCCCGCCTTTAAGCAAGAACTATTCGCTATGCAGGGTGTCAACTTCTTTTCGATGGATAGCTAGTTTTAAGCTTGGCAGTAAAACATCTCTAATCCTGCTTCTCTCCGACACGGCTGGTACTCTCGCCAATGCGCTCGAAGGAACAGCGCAACCAAACATAAAGCTAGCGAACGGACGTAACGGACAGGGAAAATTAACTCGCAACGCGGGAAGAATTAAGTAGACTGCCTTTTAGACGTTCTCAATGTTTTTATGTGTATTAATTTTTGCGAGCGAGCGAGGTACACAATTGCGCGGCTTCGTGAGGAGATAGAATAGTCTCTAGCGCTGCTGCTTAAGGTCCTGGATCATGGCGGCCTCTTCATCAAGGTCGCAGGTAGTGTACGGGACTCGTTTTTAATACCAAATATTCCATTCATGGGGACTCTTATGCGAACTACGTAAACTTTGTATAAAATATATATGCTAGAAGTTCTCTCCCAGGATTGTCGCCCTACCAAAGCCTCTTCTTCGATATCAGAGATGGTACGGAGGGCGATTTAGTAGGTCTAGAGTGCGTCAAAATGATGGTGATAGGTCTATTTTAAGAGGCAACTAAACTCATGTATTTATTGTCTCTTCTACATCGCCCATTTTCTATTGCCCCATATCTTCCTCGATCGATATCGCCTCGTTGGCAATTTTAAGGAGTTTCTACTCTTACTACAACTCTCTTAAAAGCCCCCATAGCACTTCCACTCGGAGCCTATAGCGGACTCAGCGCTCCCAATAACCTCCGCATTCGCGCATTACGTATGAGATGGTAGATGGTGTCTTCTCATGAATACGCCACTCTCCTATGTAACTACCGACCACCGGTATCTTATTTTCGGTTTCAAAATTATACCCACGCCGCCCAATGAAACAACTATCTGCGACACCTTTGGATTCAGCGCAAAGGCTAATTCGTTGGTGCCGTATTTCAAACATCTGTCCTATACGACTAGAGGAATATGTAAAGCCCTGCGAGAAAGCTTTTAGAAGCCACTAGGTGTATCGCACCTCTTCAACAGAGTAAGTGAATTCGAAATAACGTCTCTCTCCATATTCATCATTATCAACGCAGTTGTTCCTGTATGCTCAGCAGATGACTACCACAAGGATAGCGCTATCGCTTCTTAGTCGGCCTATCGCCATCGCCCCAGCTGGTGCTTGCCTTTCTTTTTTCATCTTCGGTAGTGGCAGCACCGGTAAGCTTCTTCTGGCCTTCTGAGTTTTTGACTCTCTCTAGCATTATCAACTCGCGGTAACTAGCCTTTCCGATCAAATTTTCCATGTATTTGTTGCGTAGCTGTTTGAAGTATTCCTCAAACGCTGAGACCTCCTTGTTGTAAGATTCGACGTCTAGCTCAAACTCCTTACCTTCGATCTTATGTAGCCTATAGAATTTCACGGTAGCAGTGGTGGCCTCGGTCGGTCTGTGCACGCAGCGGATCAAGCCCTGAGGAAATCGAGACTTCAAGTGACTGATGTCCCTCACAACGAAGTCTTCTTTGATCGTGTACTTCGACTGCAGGAACGCATCAAGTTTTATACAGACGTCGCAACCGCAACCTCTTGATCTATGCGCCCATCGCCGGAGTTTCTTGGGATAGGGTGGTGCTGCTGCGTATATATATTGACGAATAAGGAGCTTGAACATTTTCCCTGTCGAATATATATTGGGAAAGGCGTGGAGTTCTAGTATAGATGCCAGCTGTGTCAAGAATCCTTTGACGATAGCCTCATGTTCCATTAGCAGTGACGCATCAGGACTTGCGTGGTGAGAAGCTATGTTAGTCCAGCTGGCATCTAACAACTGAATAACTGCTGTTCTGAGACCGGCACCTATAGCTTTGCCCACTAGGTCTGCGAAGAGTGATGCCGGCGAATCGAGATACTGTTTGCCTTGAAAGTCCGATATATCAAGGGCAGCATTCTGGTAAGTGCAAAGTAAGATTTGTTCAGCAATGTCTATGACATTTTCAACCTTTAATTTCGGCTGATTATCTAGAAGTCCACACATCGACTTTCTGAGAAGATCCTTTCTCGTTGGGTTTCTGAGAACTGGAACAAGGCTACACCGTGTTAGCCAAAAATTAGATGAATGGATGCTAAGATTCAGAAAGCAAAGTACACACCAGCTGAGGACCCAGTCAGGATGCTCCTTAGTGGGAACAACTGACTCAAGATGGTATTTTATATCGTCCCATTCCAGGGAAATATTGCTGCGGAACAAACGTTGTTGTACTGTCCTTTTCCAGGTCCCGAAAGAAGACTTAAGACCATCTACCATCTTGTTCTCGATATCATCAAGGCTTAGGGTAATATTCTTCAAATTCTGAGTAGGGTGAAAAGCGCCATTGAAGCTATTTAGCAACGTTAGTGTGACGCGGGAGAACAAGTTGCTCTAGCCACTTACTATTTGCCCCATTGTAAACTAATTAAGTCGGCATCCTGCGAAATATCTGTGCTGATGATCTGAGCGATAGTACTTATAGTTTCGAGGTCTACCCGCAAATTCATCTCAGATGAGAGAATTTTAACAAATAAGCTCTGGTAATGGTTGTCCCAGGCCCACTGGACGAACTTTGAGCGCACGCCAGAAGGTAGTTTGGAACCATGCCAACAGTCGACAATCTCCTCTAACACCCTAAGAGAATCTTCTGGATGTCCACGAGTGTCGGCCCTGTCATCTATCTCCCGCTGTACCATCTGGATTATGTTTTTCAGGTTGGTGGTCTGGGATAGGTCTAGATAGGACGCCAAATGAACTTTTGGGCATATAACTGCAATCTAGTATAAAATAAAACATGTTAGTAGGTATTATCAATAAGTGAAGATGACAAAAGCATATTTTAGGACTCTAGGGAGGATAAAACTCACCGCATCGGAAAAGACGGAACCCCCGCTGCTTGTAATTCGATCTTCACGATATGGGTCACGGAGGACTTGATTCTTGGTAGATATCATGCTTTTTGCTACCACGTCTCCATTCATCCCATCCAGTAAGTCGACAGAAACTGTATTTTCCTCGGCATGGCGGTCTTCATCTGTATGGCTGTCTTCGTCTGCAGGACTGTTTTCGAGTGTAACGCTGTCTTTGCCTATATCTATTTTATTGTCTACGTCGCTATTGCTGTCCGTGTATGTACCGCCATCGTTCTCTGGATGATCTAGCGTTGTACGTTGCTTCTCCAAGTGTCCAAGGAGGAGGTAGAACCCATGTTGCGAACATGAATCTTTCAAAGCTTTGCAAACAGCGTAGTCGTGCCCTTTTAGCGTACTTAATGATAGCTTTCCGCGTGGATATTGGTGATCTAATCCATATATCTTCGGGGTGAAGTTGGGGGCTTGCTGGACGCATCGGCAAAGTGCTTGAGCAACGATTTCGATTGGGCTGTGGATTTTACTAGCCGAATTATGAATCATAGATTTGTCTACGATTCGGTAGATTAACATCAGGCGACGACCTGCGACAATCTGTTCTGCCTGGTAGGCAGCACTCGTAGACCAGGCTAAGGCCCTGGTAGCAAACATAGATTGTTCGCTAATGTCAAATGTGCAGTCTTGTCCGGCATGAGACAACCGTACAACTCCTCCTTTGTGTGCTGATGGCAAGTATATGGCGAGCACAGCAAGCATGCCTGCCATTTCTCCAGTCTTATCTTGCCAATGGGGAAAGCCATCTTTCTCACAGAGAAAGAGCTTGTATGGTTCAGCATCGACAAATTCTGTCAGACCAAGGCCTCTGCAGGCATCAGTTAAAATCATGTTAAGGAATGAGGGCCAATCTGGGCTCAGGATATTGAAACTCTGAGCATCAATCTCCCAGACACTCGTAGCTATGGCGGGTTGAGCTCCATCTTTAGCATTGGTATGCCCGCTGACCTGCTTAATTATTTTGGCACCAAGTTCTGTTAGTGGTAATGCGACGACTTGTTCGTTGATTTGGATGACCGGATTTGCTGCATATGGGTATGTCTTTATGCTCGAGAAGCTCTCAAGGCTTTTGATCACATTGAGCGAGCTTACCAGCTCATCCCAACAGCATACTGGAGAATGGCCAATACCGGCGGGAATGGTCGGCCAACGCTCATTTCCTGCCTTAGAGTCGTTTGTGTCAGACATTGAGGTTGAGCTTCATAAGCGGACGTGTGAAGAGGGAAGAGGGAAGAGGCTGGTGGTTGGTAGATTGAAAGAAAGGGAAGAAAGTGTCTAGTTCTTAGTTGTACTACTTTGCGAGGAGGAATGATGAAATTAAGACAATCTAGTCTTAGAAAAGATGTGTTGATGTGATGATTTTGTGGTGTTGAGATCGTGTGGTCTTGAGTTGGAATTGGAGTTGGGTTGCCTAGAATCAAAACTACCGCCAATATGTAGGCAGTCGCGTACATGTATCTACCTACCAGGTAGTTAAAACTGTGCCAGATAATCGAGTAGCGTGCTTGCAGTATGAAAACAGCATCTATGTACCCAGGTACTATTATGTTAAAAAGGACTCTACTAATTGATACCAGGCTGTGCTAATGAGTAAGGTACGTACTTCCCAAAAGGCTTTAGTACCTAGTACCTAAAGTAGATATATTTTTGCTATTTTGTACGTTCCCTGAATTGTAATGTGGGTAGCTTATCTAGTAACTGGTTACGAACTGGTTGCGGATAGATGTTTTGCTAGCGGACACATATCTAACGAAGTTTTCATCACAGCAACACTAACTGATAAGTCATATATTCCTAAGGGTTAGTAAAAGTAATTAGGGGCTATTTTGTGGATTATCCAACACGCTTAGGGCGGTTGCGCTACGTGAACTCGGAATTTGTACATAGTGTGGTTGATTTATTTCTGAACCCTGTAAAAGCTGATTCTGATTCCACTAGGCCTCTATCCCTCACCTCCTATGTAGATAAAGACTTCGGGTGATTTAATGGATAATTCGTGCCCAGGTATGACGGGATATATCTGCACTGACGACCGCTGCAATTGGAAAACATGTGTGTAGGTGAGGTTGTTGTCAGAAGCTGCTACTCGCTGCCTCAGGCAGCAAATACGAATTGTTTGGAATGTAGGCAAAGTTAATTTAAGATATTGCCACAGCTGCGCTTTAATTCATAATCTTGATCAATTTGAAATACATCGCACTTAATTTCAGCCTCGACATCGAGCTTCTTGTTTGCAGGCCTGAATGACACTGCTGTTAGAAGATTGCGTGAGCCCGAACACATAGCTGCTCCCCTTCCTAACCCGCGGCAGGAAAGCGAATGTAATTTGAGACCAAAGAAGATGAGGGTAGGATTAGCATAATACCAATACAGTCAATTGTTGATCAAAAACATATTACTCGGGACAACAAAAGGATATCATGTAAGAGGACTAATTCTCTTACCCTACATTCTATGTTGACCCTTTGTTTCGCTAACCGGAAGACAGAACACCCTATCTGACAACATTCGCTGCGCATGCAAGACGCTCAGGGTGCACTCAACACAGGAGAATGACTTAGCACAATATAGATACCATGTGTCTGTCGGCATCTTTGAAGATGGGGACTCGGGTTACTTATTTATCCGCAAGCTGATAGCCCTTCGTCAGCGGATATTGACTGGTAAGCAACAACCCCCTCATGTGTCCGACGATATATATGCCATGATGCATCACGTCAGGACCTCGAAAATTCAAAAATTTTAACAATCAAAAGTATTCCAAAAAGTTTCATCCTGAGACGCCGAGGCGATCATGATTTTCAAGCTCCCGGTCGTTATACCTCGCGGTCGAATGCGGAGTAAATGGGCCGTGAGCCGGTGACGTCGGAGCAGCGTCATAACGACAACGCCTACATGGACGGGCAGGTGATGATCTACGCACCAACGAGAGGCCCGACAAGCTAGAAGATAGCAAACAACCAATTTCATACATAGATAGATACCATGACGCACAGCATACCATCCCACGACAACCAACCTCCAAACACCGATTCCGAAACGAAATCATAGCACCACACCACCACTCCCTAGCAAACACGACAAAAAAATGACACCCCTCCCAGGCGGCTGCTACTGCGGCGCGATCCGGTACGTGATCACATTAGACGACCCAGACACACAGCGCGGACGAGCCTCTGCCACTGCGGGAACTGCAAGCGGTTCACGGGGTGCAACTACGGGATCACGACGAAGGTCCCGCGGAGCTCGTTCGCGCTCCACGCGGCGAGGACTGTATCAGGGTCCACGAGGCGGACAATGGAAGCGGGGTCGTGCTGCATCGCGAGTTCTGCGGGACTTGTGGGGGCGGGCTGTTGGAGTTTGGGGTAAGTGAGTTTTGGGTCATATGCTTC
>NQIM01000197.1:0-68371 GCA_003426235.1 Xylaria polymorpha
CCATTCTGCAACATCACCAGCAAATAAGATAAGTTCCTCCCTGCTGCACTTTTTCAGGGCACTGGCATTATCTTACCATCTTGTTGCAAACCTGCAGCTCTTCAACATATTGCAAGAGGTCCTTCCTACTCCAACTCCCATTGTTGATACACTCTTGTGCACCTACATCTTCCAATCTCCATCTCCATCCATCGCAGTAACGCTTCTGTTGTTCCCAATCACTTCTTAAAACTTAAAGTTGAAATACGCGCTTTCGTGTACACTCGCATCTTTCAGAAAAAGAGTGGAAAGTCGCACTTCACTCTCATCCACACCTTTGATTTTCAGTCTGCTCTGGCATCAACTTGACCTGTTCTCGAGGGCCTACACCTTCAGGTCCAACAAGTTACGTGCTTCTAACCTCACTGGTGCCCCTATTTCAATACGATGACACTGACACCTTTTACCGCTAGGCATATATCTCATTCTTGGCCAGTTGTCAAGTAGCAATGAATCGTGGACGCAACTCGAGGGCCTATCGGGCTGACCTACGGGCCATGGATGAAGCTCATGACAGAGCTAGATCTCAGGCCCCGCCGGTTGCTCCGGGTACACCAGATTCAGCCAGCACTTCTGAGGAACCTAAGCCTAAGCCGCCTCCCGAGTACACACAGCATTACACACAGTTCATACCTCACCAGCCAATGCCGATCCCTAATGCTGTGCCGAAGGAGCGACTTCCCGTCCTACTTGATGATGGCGTTCTCGTTATGACTGGATCGCATGCTCCACGCAACGAGAAAGAAATCGAGGAGCTCGAGGAGATTCAAGAGAAGGAACGAGATTTGGATGAGAAATTCAAACGCCTGAAGCAGGGTGTGATGAAGCATAGCGCGTTTGAGGACAAGAATCGCGCTACCTCGTCCACACAAGCTCCGACTGCTGGCTCCGCACGCACCGCAAATGCCAACGATTCAGCCGAGGAAGAAGAGTACCCCCCTTATCAGCGACATGTCATGAAGCCCTTTGCGCATCAGTATGGTCATACTACAGCCAGCATCGCATACGAGGAGGGACTTAAGGCTGGTGCTGAAAAGGCTCGACAGGAGAAGAAGAAGGAAAAGCAAGAATGTAAGTCCAAGCCTTTCAACTATTCCAGCCAGCCCCGTGCTAGTGTACCCATGACTGACCATGAAATTCATAGAGAAAGCCAGCTTGAAAATATACGACGCAGCCCTGCAGCTTACCCCCTAGCTAACTCCTCTATGCGAAATGTGCAGATTGTGATGACAATCCGAAAGGTTATGGACAACCTCTTGGTCACCGGTGGCAACGGCAAGAAACCGCCCGGAAAGCCTTGAAAAGGGGAGAAAGAGAAAAGGAAAGGAGCGGCCTCTCTACTGGACAGAGGTGCCCGGATTTATCAGGGACCTGGGGCACATGCTCCGTAAGTTCAAGGACTTGCATATAAAATAGCTAGCTTTCCCACTGGCAACGATAGGAACACTGCCTGATGCATATGAATCACAAAAAATGCCAACCGAAATATTTTTGCGTGTTCTTCAATGTGCTGGTATATTCATGCTTTGAAGAAGTTGAGTTCCTATAATAAAAGACGATTGGGGTCTGTAAGTCCCTGGTATATACAGTATCTTTACTCAAGAAAGAAGGAAATAGGTAATATTTCTTTTGGTCCCAGTGTAGAGGGTTTGATAAAGGATTAGAGCCGCATATGATTGTTTATGGCAAGGGCTTTAGGGATTGATAAATATATTCAACAAGCTTATTAACTAAATCCACCGCTGCAACTTTTACATGAAACTAAGGTTACAAGAATCCAAAAATAGAAATACGAGATCTTACAAGATGTTGCTTGACTGGAGAGTGCGCACTGCCAGCGTACACCACAAGCTAAGTAATACTTGACTTGACTTGCAAGTAACCTGACCAAGCAAAGCAAAGCAACGATTTTAAATTATTTGCTAAAGTAAAGCAAAGATTTTTATTTCTTGCAAATACTTGCAAGTACTTGCAAGTAATTTTGCTGATTTTTCTAATTCTTTTACAAGGTATATTTAATGAGAAACTTATATTGCAGTTTATATTGTACCGTTCTTATCGATAGCCTATACTATAGTACGCTACAGTACGCCACGGCCCTATATGCTGCTCCGAGCGCTCTGCTCGCTTCGTTTACGCCCCCCTTACTTTTATACCCTTTATTTACTTAATTTATTTGTTAATTAATTAAGTTAAGTCAAGTAAAAGATTTGCCTCAAGCAAAAAAACCGATTTTTTAGCTCAAGTTAAGTAAAGCAAAGCAAAGCGTGTTTTTTACTTTGCTTTGCTTGTGGTATACGCTGCGCACTGGCTTACTCCCTGTGACGGGATAAGCATAGTCCTAGCGAGGCGCGAGGATACATGCCGTGTTATTTTGTAGTATATTACACTGGGAGGAGAGCCGTTGGGTGGAAAACCAGGACCCCAAAATCTCGGCGGCCCTAAAGGAGGTGTACAGCACCGGGCCGCTCTTTTTTAAGGCCGAAGGGATCCAGATATCTTCCTTTTGTCCATTCGCGAGAATTCGTTAGCTCATCTACCCTCTCACCAATTACTCGAAGTATTTCAATAAATATTGACCCGTGATGCCTGTCCTTAATTACTCGCTCATTATGGTTTGGATGGTTCTCATTCGCAAATAGACATATGAAGGCGTGTATTGATTCATGTACGCAGGTATGTAAAACCCACTCGATGCGGAACCTATATCTAGGTTCGCCAGCCCACGTTCCTTTCAACCACAGCGTCACCGTACGGTTGCGCCGGCGCCACATGCCTTTTGTACAGCGCCCGTCAGATCTAGGGTAATGATCGTCCTCGACTTCGAGAGACACGAGATTTTGCCGCCCCTTTTTTGTCTCGACTGTTCTCGTAAGAGTCTTGAAGAAGAAACACTCATCGATGAGCGTCATGAACTGCAAAATTGAATCTTCCAGCCGTTTTGAGCCCGGGTAACTAGCAGCCATCGCCTGGCAGTGGTGGAAGCAACCCACGAGCTCACTCAACTTACTTGAATCTGGCACTCGAAAAGCCAGTGCTTCGTTCTTGATTAATTCGAGCAACGACATTGCATCTAGTCTCCCCTCCAACGGCTGACCCGAGTCTATTTTGTCGGCTATCGCATAGAGGGACTGAACTTCGTGAGAGGGTGGCATGTTGATATTGGTGACCTGTGTACCAGGGTTAAGTGATCCTCACAGATAATACCGGCGAAATATCGTGCTAGTGCCTTTCTATATATACACAAGCGAATAAAGGCGACTGTTTCGCTCGATTTCACGAGACCTAGCTTGTGTTTCACTAAAAGGGTTTGCTGGACGGTAAGTTTATAGCATGCCCTTGCATTACTTCATATCCAGCTCCCTGCTCAACATCACTGATTGCCATATTCAAAACTGACAGAAAGAACAATTATTATATATGTGGGAACAGAGCTAGATCCCTTTGTACGCGTAGCGGGCTAAGGTGTTCGACAAAGAGGGCAGTGGTGTAGCCTAAGTAGAGGCAAAACCGTTTGGAGCAAGAATAGTAGCATACCTCGGCGGTTCGACCGTCCCGTTTCTTTTAATATGATGCCCTAGTGGGTTAATACGCCGAGAGCACAACGGAGGCCCGGAGCTGCGACCTAAGGGCGTTTGGTAGAGGCAGTTTCGGCGGAACCGCCGCACCGCCACAATAAGTCAGCAAAGCACTTGGTACTGAGTGTTCAATATCGCAGTAGTCTTCTATGTGGTCAAGGGAGCCATGCAGGTCTGATTCCATCTCCAGTCAGGCAGGCGGTCTACAGCTTTTATATTCGAGTAGCCTCGCCTCTAATTGGCGACCTTGTAACCTCCGGTCTTGAAAGATCAGGTAGTTTGCGGGCCAGCTAAATCAGCAGCCTGCCACTCAGATGGTCATATATATGATACGCAGATGAAGAAGCAGCTGAAATTAGCGACGTCAAAAAGGCGTTTGGGCGTTTCAAGGAAGGTCTATTCACTCGGCTATGCTAGCCGTAGTACTCAAAACCGCAGGGAAATGTCACAGGCGCAGAGTTAGAATTGTGGGATATCAAAGTACTTCTTGTTTAGCACCGTCTAAAATCGCGTTAGATATAACACCAAGTCCTCGCTTGCAGGCAGACCTAATGAAGTGAGTGCTCACCACATTCGAATTCTTGATCTGTCAAGTCCTAACACCCTACAGGCATCAACTTCAAGCCCTTAGTCTAATGATCGAGAGAGAATCCAGCCGTTTGGACACTCTCAAATCTCCACCGCTTTGGATTCCAGTTCCAGATGAGACGACTGGACCGGGACTGTAAGACAAGTCTTACCATATTAGCTGGAATTTTCACTGACGCAATGCAATCAAGTTACCGCCACGCAATCACAGGCGCAGTTTCTAGGGAGCCACGAGTGAACCGCGGCGGAATAATCACTCATGCTAAACAACCGACTAGGAAATGGGTCTAGGCAAGACTCTCAGTATGCTGGCATTGATCTGCTCTCATCTTGATTCGCTAGGGATATCCAACACGGGGGTTTGACAACGTTGACAACGTTGACAACGTCCTGACAACATACCGAAATATACTGCTTTAACATTATTTCCAGCTCACCACATCCGCAACCGAGAATCACAAGTCTTTGCAGCTTGCTGTAAAGTTCGCGCGCAGTATAGATGGTGCCTAACAGGCACGCCCGTCCAGAACTCGCTAGATGATTATGGCGCATTACTAAGCTTCCTATCCGTTTCAAGATAAAAGGGTGTTCGATCGATGGATAGCAGGACCCTTCAAGAAATCTACGCCCAATGCGATCGAAACACTACGACGACTGGTGGCTGCGACGTGCCTCCGGCGAACAAAGGCGAAATGCAATCTTTCCACGCCTCTTCCTCAACGATACGAGGAAATGCGAATATTTCCGATAAGGACACGAGGCTCCTTTTGACAGAAGCCAATGGCGAATATGGGGAGGACGTAGAATCAATGCGAAGCGAATCCCCGATGCTCAGGTTAGGGAACAATGAATTTGGGAGAGGGGCAGCGCAAAGTGGTAATTGTTACAGCGCACAGTCCGCTAAGATTAATGCCCTATTGAGGAAACTTCATCTCCAACAGGACAATCCGATCAGACAGGAGCCCGCTTTTCACAGCGCTTACAAGTCTACAGCGTCGTTTTCAGCTCTTGGACTACTTAGAATGCTGGACAAAGTAGAGCAAGCACTTCGCGCAGAAGGTTTCAACTGCCAGCGCATCGATGGACAGTCAAGCCTGAAGTCGCGGGCGGACGCCATGAGAAGATTCAGTGAGGAGAGAAACTTCACAGTGATGTTAACGAGCATTGGGAGTGCTGGCGAGGGGTAAGAAAGCCCATTTCAATTACTGTTTCTCGATACGTACCTTGTAATTACGTGTCACGCCAAGGCCAATACATCGCAGAGTGGACTTCACCGCCGCACAATATGTACACATTCTGGAACCTCACTGGAATCCTATAGCCGAGGCACAGGTGGTTGACAGAGTACATCGCATTGGTCAGACATTGCCGGTAAGATACCATAGAGAACGCGGCAGATATTGAAAACAAAAGGTGGAAGTAAGTTAAACTCTCCGAACTCTAAAATCAAAACTTCGAAACAATTCTAACTTACCTACTTAAAGAAACTCAAGACATTTCTGCGTTAAGGGAAAGATGAGGCATCAGGTACTGGCAACGTCACATTTGGGTTTCTGAAGAAAAATGTGCAAGACAAAGTAGTAGAATATACGGCTCTGACGATCATAGGAACTTGATATTACTTGCAGCTATAGTATTAGAAACCCTTTTTCGCGAGACCATGGAAATGCCAGGTGTCTCGTTGCTTTTTCGAAGGCGCGAAGGTAAAGGTTTGTTCAAATTGCAAATACGGCCATTCTTCGGTACATTGCACTACCATGTAGCAAAACAAAACGATATCCGCCTTGCTTGCAAATGATTCCAGTTCGTCTTTCTTCCCCGGCTCCATCCAACGGCCATACCGGGTGCTTCCGTACGCAGTGACGCCCGTCGGGTTCCAGAAGACGTTGAATCCCGACACGGCTTGGCGGGCCCAGTCTTGACCAAAGTCGTAAAGACTGCCCATTCGCAGGCCGTCTGGGAACTCCTGGAGTTGAAAGTGATGGAAATCGCCCATCATGGCATGAGATGCAGTCCATCGGCCCAGCCTCAGGACTGGTGGTTGCTGCACCAGCATTTTCCTCCACGTTGCGCTCGGGTGCATGAAGGCGTGTCTTCGTGATGCCTGGGCCATGGGAAGGCCGCTAAAGTCCTCTCGATTGGTCATCTTGAGGGAGCTGGTTATATCTCGTTGCTCGTTCTTTGTTGGCTTTGGAAACCAAGGCGGGAATACCTCGGCCAGGAGCGGGTTTTGCGTTGCAGGGCCAGAGAGCCGGGCAATGGGCTCGAAGTACAGTGCCTGTTTCAGTGCTGGCGAGGTTGTGATTAATTCGTGCCATTGGCGGCTCACGAGTTGCGCAGTGGTGAGCAATGTTCGCATGTCAAGCTGGAGCAGAACCCCTTCGAGCAATTCTGCCGTCTGTAGCACGGCATCACCGCTTGAAAACATGTTGTATGGGATGATAGGGGTAGATGGAGCGGTGTGTGATGGATGAAGGCTGCAACAATGTTGCCGAAGGTGTGAGTCTAAGATGTCGCGTGATTATTGGGGAGGTTGAAATAGGCAGTCAGAGATGTTATTAAGGCACCGCATATGTGTGCTTCCTGTGTTGTTTTATATTATACTGTAGGTATACCATATGATCTGAATAGAATACGTCAGAGGCGTGTTCCATAGGTACCGTTATCATGTTACCTGCCAGGTATGTTTCGGTCACTTCTAACGCCCCGTATGCTGTACCACAAGAGGTAGATTACAGTAGCGATTAGCAGTGGTGATGGTGGTCGTCGGAGATTGGCCTTGAGCCCCACCACTTAATCCCGATGACGGGCAGGGATTGGCAGCTGGCAAAGGTGCGCTAGACATCCCGCCACCAAAGTTACACGTACAACAGTTGCCATACAGTACCTCTGTAGTCTTGTCTGAGTATCACCTCCTCGAGCATACCGGATCAACAGCGCGAGAGAGTTGGTCATTGAGCGACACGAAGAGGTCCCGACCCTATGCACACATAACCCGACACCGAATCCTGCCAAACAAGCGACCTCACGTCCCCAGACCACCCACCATGGATCCCTACTCTGCAGAAGGCGAGCTGGTTAACATCCACAACCACTTCTACCAGGGCCAGTACCAAGAGGTGATCGACTTCGATATATCAAACCTTGCGCCAAAGAATGAGGATCCCGCGCGGGCCCTGGAACTGAGGGCGCGCATCGCACTGGGACAGGCCGAGGACGTGCTCGCCGAGGTGCAGGACGAGACTTCGGTGCCCGAGTTCGCAGCCGTGGCCGCCTTGGCCCAGTCCGCGCTCGGCCAGACAGAGGAGGCCGTACAGGCCGTCGAGAAGCTCGTCAAGTCCATCGGCGACAACCAGGCTGTCCAGGTGATTGGTGGCATCGTGCTGCAGGCGGCCGGCAAGTCGGACGAGGCTCTGGCGTTGCTGTCTAGGCACACGGGAAGTCGTCAGTATACCCCTCTGTCGTGGTCCCCTCTCAAATACGTGGAAGCTCGAGTGTCAGAGGACAAAGGGGGATGTTTCACAGGCCAATTGAGAGGAATACAGACCCAACTAACATGCTACTACGCAGTCGATGCTATCGCCGTCATTACGCAGATACACCTCCAGCAAAACCGAACGGACCTCGCCGTGAAGGAAGTAGCAGCAGCGCGGAGATGGGCACAAGATAGTCTTTTGGTGAACCTAACAGAGTCTTGGGTTGGTCTGCGGCTGGTACGACCCTCCCTCTCCCACACCATGCTCTGTAACACCCCTCGACTCAGCTGTGACTGACCATTTCCTCCTCACAGGGTGGCGAGAAATACCAGCAAGCCTTTTACGTATTTGAAGAGTTAGCCCAAGCACCCGCTACATCATCGGTCTTGACCCTCGTCTCACAAGCCATCTGCGAGATCCACCTCGGCCGCGTCGAGGAAGCCCAGGCCGCCCTCGAACAGGCGCTGCAGAAACAGCCCGACTACGCGGACGCCATAGCGAACCTGTTGGTACTAGCCTTCATCACGGGCAAGGATCCCGCAGAGCTTACTAGGTACGCCGATACCCACCGTTCAGCTTTACACTTTGTTCCTACTACGTAAGATGCTGGCGCTGGAAGCTGTTGGCTGACAATTGCATACATAGCTCCCTAAAGAAGGCCGCGCCCCAACACGCGTTACTTGTAGATCTCGAGGAGAAGAGCGATCTGTTCGATAAGGCAGCCTCTAAATTCAGTGCTAAGGTTGCGGCATGAGAACGGAGCGAGTACTAAATAGCGGAGAGAATGGAAAAACTCGGATTATACCAGAGACACGACACAAGTATCATGATGGCAGGCGTTACTGATTTCATGCTATTTAGACCTATAGATATCGTAGGTGTTTTTGGCAAGATCGGGAAAAGGGCAACGCGTTATCACTTATTATACCAAGTCATCGTCGAGTGGGAGAAGGAGCGTATTGTGGGAAACCCGGGACTACGCGGGGCGCGGGAAGAAGACAACCTCAGCAGATGAATACGTACGCGCCAAATTGCCCAGGTTATGGCTGGATTCAGAACGATCAACATATAGTGGTAAAATGCGTGAACCTATCCGAATGTGAACACAATGCAGATTTCTGGTCTGATAGGTATATAGGTGGTCTGAAATGTTGTAACGCATGGCGGGGTACATATAGGTACGGCCAACATAAGATTACCTAGGCTCACCATACAGGGGCATTTACAGTACCTACGTGTTAATCTCGGACAAGGGTAGGGCTTGTAACCTTCTTCGCTTAATTACCTATTCATATTAAACTGGTGATGAGTAATCTAAATAGAACCCTGCTGGAAGGGCATGGTCGCAGAACCGGTCGTACATCGTATCCATTTCACATGATATAAAGAAACTGAGGATACCCATATCCGCTCCCATAACGATTCTAGCAACTCCTAACCGATTCGGCTCGTAAATCTTTTTGAATAATAATCCAACAATGCTATTCAAATATAACAAACCCGTTCACGCCACGTAGAACTATGCTCGGCTCACTTCTTTGACCCGACCAAGCTAGAAGTCGCGAACGGACAATGCGTAGGCCGTAGGCGCCGCATCATACAGCGAGCCTATCTAGGATCTTGTGGATTCCGAGACTCTTCTGCTTATCGCCGTCGAGCTCGTCGGCGATCTTCCTCGCGCGCTCCATGAGGACGTCGAGGACCTTCTTGGTGTACTCGAAGGTGCCGGTGCTCTTCATGTACTCGACGGCGTAGCGCTTGACGTCCTCGTTTGTCGTCTTCTGTTTCAGGATGTTACGGAGCTGCAGGTCGCGGGGGTTGGCACGGATGCTGTGGATGATGAGGAACGAGAACTTGCCCTCGGTCAGGTCCTCGCAGAAGCCCTTGTTGTCCCCGTACACCGGGCTCGCGAGGTTCCGGTAGTCGTCCTGGATCTGGAAGATGATGCCCAGGATGTTCACGAGCGGCACGCAGTCGACGAGCGACTTGGACTCGGCCTGCATGAGTTTGATGGCCAACCGGAACAAGCCGCCCGTCTTGTTCCCCACCATCTCGAGGTAGTTGTCCTCGGTAGGGCACTCGAGGTTGTCTCGCCAGAACAGATCCATCCCTTGCCCGCGATGGAGGTTGACGAGCTCCTCCGAGAAGATGGCCACGGCTCGCGGGTTGTTGAGCTTCTGCAACTCCTGTAGAGCGCGGAAGTAGATATAATTCGCCGAGTTGATGGTCTGCGCCGTGCCATAGATGTTATGCGCTACGGGCAACCCCCGTCGAAGTAGAGAACTATCCTGTACGTCATCTACAAGCAGTGATGCCGTATGCAGCATGGCCACCACCTTGGCGATAATGTCAAGGGCATCCTTGGGAACCTCGAGCCAAACGTTAAAGGCGTTGATCAGGCTCGTGCGGATGTCTTTCCCTGGCTGGTTGAAGAGGTAATTGTAAGGGGCCGAGATGGCCTGTTCCTTGTCATCGGTCCATGTCTGGCGTGCTGTGTAATCGAAGTCCTCGGTCGCGTAGCGCGCGGGATCCGGGGGGTCGGTGCAAGCCATGCCGTATAAGTAGCGCTGAGAAGGCGAGGCCGAGGGGGTTTTGCGATGAGAGTGACCGCTTTGAGCCAACCAGTTGGATTCTGGAACAGGCCGGAGCACGGGACTTGGCGGGGGGTGTAAGTGTGGTGTAGCCAGTAGACGAAGTGCCTAGGGGGGATGGCGTTGGGTGACTGAAGATATATAGTGGAAGCGTTAGCGGTACTGGTACTGCTGCCGAGGCTGACGTTGGTGTTGACGTTCGTAGCCATGATGCTGTACGCTACATTCCTGGCTGCAGCTGCATACAAGTAACGTGCCTTGGTACCGAGGTAGCTCCCTGTCCGGGTACCTGCGTCGCCGCAAATCTAAACAGCAGGTATATTATGAATCTTATAATGGGACTTTGCAGATAATCGTCGCAGGGTATAACACCACTGGAAGCTAATTATAAGGGAAGTAGTTATAATTGGTCGTCCAATAACAGGCACAAAGTGTTGAGGTAGCTGTCGATATAGCCCCGCGGCGACTAGGTACCTACATCCGACGGCGGGGTTAGATAGCGCTAGCGTTAGGTAGAAGTCATGGAATGAGGCCACTATCCGACGAGTCCCACCTCTGTATCTATGACGTCTGCTTTTGTTGTTACTAGATAAAAAGAGGTCGTGGGCTGTTCGTATTATGCTGTACCTGCAGATGATTAAGCCACGGAAGCCAAATGCGGCTCAAATCTTAGTATGTACCTAGGTAGTTGGTCTGCGAAACGGGAGGCTGACCACCTACACTCCAAAGTTTAGTTACTTGCTTAGAACCAAGCAGAGATCATGCCGATATGTAACAATATTATTAATAATAGGACAGTCCAACATTCGAGGTGAGATAGAGACGGAGACGGAGACGGAGACGGAGATTCCCCAAACCCCGCGATCATCGGTGTACTAAGCACCTACTGTACCTACCTACTGTAAGTATCTAACCAACACATGTTTCAAGAGCATCCGAGATAGGTACATATGTATGTAGAGAGGGATGCGAGTGACGTCTCGGAAGTCTCGTCACCATTTACATATACCTATGGCACCAGTGTCGTACCACGCCCTTATCTTGGCGATGCGGAATTGTACTGTACTTGAATAGTTCGGATGAGCCGGTTGATCAAGTCTCAAGTGATGACATGTGAGTTGAGCAGAGTAGTACCCGGCACCTAATATACATTCCGTATGTATACTACCAGATTTGACAGCCTGCGGTGGATCCGCGGGGACCTTGGTTAGCGCCATGCTGAAGTGCCTGCCGGCTGTTATCAATCAACTGTTTGACGCCAAGCGACCAACCACTCTTAGCTTGGAGGCAGTTGCTGTGTCAACCGTGCCATTATACCTACCTTGGGGTCGCTATCTGTGTCGACCTGTTGCACTCCAAATCATCTGGTATCCAACTACCAATATGCCGGCATTCGCTCTATTGTCTTTTCCTAGGGATCTTCATGCTTTTTTGTGATATCCCCAGCTTCTTCGTTTCACCTTAGTTGTATTAACAGTCCCGTCGACGTCTCTATTTCACTTCGCCTTGGCGTTCTGCGTTTTATGTACAATTCTTCAGCCTTCAACAAAATCACCAAACCAACATGGATAACCTGCTATCCCTCGCTTTCGACAACCTGTCATCGTACGACGGTGTCAAGATCCGGAAAGGCCTGCGCCAAGTCGAAGGTCTTCTAGCCAACATCTGTCTCTCCCGACAGGACACCAGCAGGGAACGTCGGGCCTCCGTGGCCAGAGCCCCGGGTCAGGAACAGGATTCCCTCCCGAGCAGCAAGGATCTGAGGGAACTCGCCGACGACCCGGCCTTTTACGAATTCTTCAAGCTACAGGAGGGCTTTGAGTGGAATGTTGCCGTTCGCCTCGTCAACACGCTTGATCGTCTGCTAGCAAAGGGCGGCGACGGATCAAACGACTTGCTTATTCTGAGTGCGCTGGACCTGATCCAGGGCGTCATGTTGCTCCATCCGCCCAGCAAGGTGCTCTTCTCGCGGGAGATACATATGAATGTGCGAACGCCGCTCTCTGTCAACACCTTATCTTAGGGGCACTCATGCTAACACTTTCCGCGCGCAACAGCTCCTCCTCGACCTCCTCGAGCCCGACTTTTGTCCGGCGATCCAATCAGCCACCCTCCTGACGCTTGTTACCGCGCTCATCGATACGCCACAAAACACGCGAACATTCGAGAGCCTCGATGGCCTGCTTGCCGTGACCTCGCTCTTCCGCTCCCGAAGCACCAGTCGCGACGTCAAGCTCAAGCTCATCGAGTTTCTCTACTTCTACCTCATGCCCGAGACGCCGTCGATTCCAAGCGCCGCACCTCGCGATTCCGTGCCAGGCTTATTACAGCGTAGTCCCAGCAAGCTCGCAAAGGCATTCTCATCGGCAAGTAGTGGCGCTAGGGATGAGAACGGCCGGCCGCGATCTGCCGGCGAAAGTGCCACTCGCAGCCAGGTGGAGAAGCAAGCCTTGCTAGGCCGGCACCTGAATAGTGTTGAGGAGCTAGTAAAGGATCTGCAGCGGAACACCTTGTTTAACGGCGTCGTTTCGTAATTGGCATGCGCTTACTGGTGACCAGCCATGAAGCCGAGTCTCTTACTGTATGCTGTTTGTTTTGCTTTGCTATTCCGTTTGCATTAGGTTTGATTTCATTGTTTCGAGCGCTGATTGTACATATCCTCTCACGAGATTAGTCAGTTGGAGTTTTGGTGTTGCGGCGCAATAGGCGCTTCTGTCGCTTGTTGGACTAAAGATCCGTTCGAGTCAGGAAAGGGTATTATAATGGATGATGAAAGTCTGGTTTTGCAGATGCCGTTTAGTCCATGTGCTAGTTACAAGATGCCGAGATAATTACACGAAAGTTCCATTACGCCCCCACATTTACACGTCCGAGATATCCAGTCCCGTCATAACATCATTGCTTAGGCCCTTTCTCCGGGCTTTTATCCGTCAGTTGACCGAGCTCATCAGAATTCAACGGCGAAGGAGTTCCTATGCTTCCCATTAGTTCAAACGGCCCCGCGGTGGGGTCTTCATCGTGGGCTGGCGTCTCCTTCGCATCAACCACGTGTTCACTGTCTGTTTGTCCCTCAATATCTTTCTGCGACTCCCCCACACCCAGCTCCACTGGTCTCTGAATGTGATCAGGGCCGAACGGTACACCCGGCACCGCGGGTGGTGTTGTGGCGAGCCCGGATTCGTACATATGTCCGTTCCCACCTCGATCCGTGAACGGGCCGTCTATCGCGTCAGGGCCGATATAATGACCAGCCAAGGCGGCCCCATTAGTATCCGAGAAGCCCGAACGAGGTGTCCACGGTGTCATGGGACCGACGAAGAGGGAATCGCCCTGGTCTTGGTCCCCCGCACCCGACCTCGCCCCACCTCCGGCCCCGTGTTCAGCCCAAGTGTTAAATCGCATCTCGTGTGCCGATACGCTTGCTGTGCCTGTGGCTCCAGACCGCTGCTGCCGCCGTCGCCGGATGCATAGCCAAGCGACGGCCGCAATGATAATGGCGGCGCCGACAGCAACACCACGCCTATGCCAGCCCTCGCGCCGCTCGAGAGGCGCTGGAGCTGCCGCCGTCTGATAGCGCGGGATCCGGGGCGCATACGGCCGTCGAGGAGGCGGGAGCGATGCTCTGGAAAACGCAGACCGACCCCAAATTGCAACACCCGCCACCATCCGTGCACGTAATCTGCGAAGTAGTACACCCGGACGGTATCTCAGAGACGATAGTCGAGATGGACATAGAGGTTGACGGGGCCGGATCGTCGGCACACTTGCCGCCCTCCAGGCATTTGAAGTTGTACGGACAGCACTGCCCGCCAAACGCCTTCTCACACGAAAACGAGCTGGCGTTGCAGGGGCGGTTGCAGCACGCCGTGGACGTGAAGAGCGACACGATGGACGTCACCATATCCCCTTGTTGTTCTCCGGCCGAGGTCGTGCCGAGGGCCACCGTCGTAGACGACGTATAGTTGCAGTAGAGCTGGTCGGCGCCGCATTTGGAGTCCGGGCATTTCACGCCCAGCGAGCAGCATTTCGCTTCCCAATTCGTGTTTAGGTAGCAGTATCGGTCGTTCGGACAGCACGTACCCGCTGCGTTTGCCTCTACGCAGCTGTGCGATCCCGCTGGGCACACGTTCACCTGTCGCGCGTCGAGTTGATCGCCGCCCAGCCCATGTCTCGGGTTAGGGCTCAACGGTTGCGCCGGCACCGCTGGTATGCCCTCCATGTACCAGCGCGGCGCGAAACCGCCGCCCCCAGAGGGACGGAGCAGCGTCGCATCGTCGAACACTCCGAAGCGGGGGGATCGCGCCGAGCGCAGGATTGATGCGCAGCCCGATCAAGAGGAAGAGGGAGATTGAGAGCCAAGGCGCCGCCATTTGGGCCTGGTGAGGGTACCTATACCACAAGACCCTGGGTCTATTATTGACGACACTTGCATGGAAGTCGGGGGCGGGGTGGCGATTGGGCGATTCGGGGGGGATCAACCAATACTACTACTACTACTGCTGCGATCTCCCGGCAGGACAAGCTCGTAGAGAAGAAATATTTGCATCTAAATACAGTCTGCGCTCTCGATTCCCGATTGGGGGCTCGATATTTAATATGTCAGAACAAAGCTGAAGGCAGGCTCAGGTCAGAATTGGAATAATTACCCCCATCAGCAGGCAAGGTCACCTATCTGCAGGCTGGCCCAATGGCCAGAACCAACAACGGAGTCGCTGCGGGCGGTAACGGGGACGTGCTGAAGAAGGGATCGTACCAAGCATCCCGACGATTTACAGTAGGTATGTTAGGTTGTACGTGGCAGGTCGCCGATAGGTCGGGGATGAGGGGTCATGTCGACGCCGCCGCATCAGCTCAGATAGGCACTAGAGGGCGTCTGGGCCATTCAGGGACCGAGGCCTTATTTGATCACTGGTCCCGTTCGCAATAGATACTACCATACCCGCTCTTAGAGCCGACTTGGCGCTGCTGACACGATGGAGAAAATACCACCACATAACTACTACTACTCCATTGTTATGTTTGTTCGGATGAAAAAGAGAACGACCTCATAGCGTTGCCTACAGTCGTAACTAAAGTATAGCTTCTCCCTGCTTCATCCTTGATATGAAGTACAACCAAACTTGCGAGCGCGTTGCCTCAGGCATTAAAGTCACGTGGGGATAGCACATATTCGCTATCTTTCCGGACACTAAGAGAACTATATGCTTCTTGCCTGCTCAATGTCATGCATCAAGATCCCCGTCTACAATAACAATGATACCTGTTTCCGTTCATCCTGAAATGGGGGAGAGGGCTTGGTACACGTGAATAGAGGGGTTTGACTGTCTTAAATCTTGTAACTGTCCCGTAACTCCAACTGCGAATAGGGTGAGCTGTCGACGTTTGCTCGCATAGCGCGAAAGTCATATCAACAGAAATAAGGAGGAATGGCACTGGCCTCAGTGAATCATGGGTACATGGATGCCTCACAACTTCCCGACGTGAGCGGCCTGCTTGTTACGGCACACACTCCAGCCCGCTCCGACTTGTTGGGCATGGACCATAAACGATGTGCCGCTCTCCACAATTACCTTGTCCACTACGCCTGGGTTGCTGAAGGCCGTGCGCCAGCCGGTTTGTATGGCGACGCCCCGAACACTTTCTTCGCCGTCCACGGTGCTGCGGCCGAGGCTCTCCGTCCACGGCTTGACCCCTCGCTAGCGGCCTTCCTCGCCACGGCCCGTCTACCACCCACTGATGCCCTCGAGCCGGCACCCTTTTTCTTCTGGGTGAGCGGACTCGGTGAACCAGATGACCTTCTCGCAAACTATGCGGCCGACTTGTTCGACGAGCCGGAAGACAGCCTAGTGAACTTGTACTTCCCCAACATTGGCCAGGGCGGAAAGTTCGGCGGTGGCGTGCTATACCACCAGCGTTACAATCGTGCCGCCGTCTTCATGCACATGGACGATCACGACTACGCCTTTCCCGTCGCGGCGCACCCGGAGCTTTGGCATCCGCTCGAGACCATCCTCTCCAATTGGATCAGTCTGATCCACCTTGGCAAGATTACGGCATCGCCCAAGGATGTGCCGGCCCAGTTCGGCAGCGAAAAGCTTGGGCCCTGGGAGTGGCAGCCCTACGGCGAGGCCCAAGTTGCTTCTTGTGTCAGTGCGTGGGATCGGTTATGCGATGCCATCGAGACGCGTGTCTCGCTGTCGTCGCCTACCGGTACCGCCTTCAGTACAGCCGAACTAGTACCACTAGTTGCGCCCGCCACACTAGACGCGGCCTCAGTCCCCGAGAGATGCTTTTCCCGCGCCTTCCTAACCCGCGCCCGCCGACCCCAGTTCCGCTACCTCGCCCCGGGTCTTGTCATACCCTCCGCAGATGCAGCCGAGTTTGCAGCAGTACAGCCCTTCACCAGATTACCGCGGGGCCCACAGGCCATACCACCAGTATGTCTCTTCACCACTGCGAGCGGTGGCCGTGAGGTTAGCTTGACGGGGTCATCAAACCCATTCCGCGACGACTTCCGTACGGGATCCGCCAACTCGCCCGTGCCGTCCTGGGTCCCCGCCGGTGTATACAGTGAGTCAGTTGATAGAGATGCCTACGACAACGCTGAGGAGGGGTTTCGGCTGTTGCTGCCATACGGTGTTGAGGGCGACTTCTTGAACGTGGATGTGGGGGCGCGGAAGAGCGACGGGTCGATCATCGAAAAGGGGAAAGTGGCCGAGCTGTTCCAGCATGGTTACAAGCCTTTCGGCGGCGACTACTACCGTCCCCAGCGACTTGAGCGCTTGTTTGACCATTGGCTCAAGTTGGTTGACGGAGGCGTTTGGTCTGTAGGGCCACATGGGGTAGAGGGCACTATCGAGACCTTCAGCGAGGCTGACACGGCGAAGTGGAAGGACTATGTCATTCCGCCGACTTGGTGATAAAGGTAGTTGGTCTTTCTGGTGTGTGAGATAGCACGCCTTATTCCTGGGGACTGTCTTCTAGTGGATAGGGGCATGACCACTTCTCTTGGACAACTCTACGCCTATCGTGATCTGATTCGTAATTTTTGGAAGTTAGAACATCTACACTGGAACTGTCAATTTCACAACCTGCCCAGTTACATCATAAGGAAGCCTACCCTTGCATGTGAAGCCTAGCATGCCAGCCTCCAGTACCAATGCCACAACACTACTAAAAGTAGAACGTTATCAGGTGAGTCACCCGCCTTGACGCCCGCAACGGCTTATATATGTGCCTTATGGTTGAGACTACAATACTAGGTCATATTGCAGATCAATGTTGTAGACTGGATGGTATAAGTGACACGGAAGTCGCCGTGGCGGATTCTCTTATATGCCTAGTACACTAGGGGGGCAAGCGTCACCCAACTAGTAGCCCAAATATTCGCCACCGCCGTCGCCGTCCAAGTACAGAAATGTGTTAACATCGAGGAAACCCCCACTGCTGGGCGGGTGGGCGCCGAGAGCACGTCGGATGATGTTGTTACCGTGGCTTTTCCTGATAGGGGCAACGTTATGCTTGTTGAGGGATTTAGTATTTCTACGCCCAACAGCGAGATCAAGAGAGTTATTACAAGCCCCCACGAACTCTTTCGCAGCCGTTTTTGTCTCGACAGAAATCTTACTTTCAAGATCCAGCATATTTTCAACTCAATAGTTCATCAGACGTTATACGCCCTCGTTCTGCCCCTTTCCTGGTATCATGGGCGGGCCCCCATAACTTGCATAATTAGTTATCACTCGTGTACCAGTTCGTGGAGCTCTCCGTCTCCTTATGATCACCCAAGCGCCCCAGTGCATTTGGCGCCCAGTCATGCCCATTCTGACTCTTCTTCAAATGGTCTTGCCTGGTGAAGTAGTTGTCGTCTGAGGTACCCGTCGGCGTGCCTTCGAACCCAACATTGTAATTAGCGCAGTCCGCGCTAGCATATTTATGAGACTTGTAGGATTTTTTTGCCGGATTTTGGGGTTCCTGTTCTCTTGACGGGGTTTGAGACACAGCATAAGTTGCTCCCCCCTTTTCTTTTTGTCTTCGGTTTTGAAGTTTGGGTTCCTAAGCCCCATAGGTATTCTCACGCATCACACGCCTTAACCATGTTCAGTCTATCATCTTCACTTTTTGCAGGACTGATGCTCTCCTCTGCCTTTGCTCGGATATGTCAAGGCGTCTGTGTTGCGCGGGACGAAACTGTCGATGGTGCGTTGGGGCACACATTGGGTTATTGGTTAAAATCACATAATTACAAAGTTCGCAAGGCGGCGGAAGACAAGCCCTGCGATACTTGGTTAGTAAAGAGGGAAAGCAGGATTACCACCTATCTTAAATTCTCTAGACGGCCTAAGCTTGTTGCAGAGCTCGGATGGAAGCAGTACGTAGACAGTTCCACCTCAAGCTCGGCGCTTTCGAAATCCTCGTCCAGGACGGCTTGGCCCGTTTTCGATGAAATCGCCTCTCGCAGGTCTTCGAACCATTGATCGGTGGCACAGGCTTCTCTCTAGATGCTCGTTAAGGATCTTGTCGTTATTTCCAGCAAGGATGTAAACTACCTAGAAGATTCAGGGTCAGTTCATTGTACTTGTCGGTATTTTTATCCATACCATGCTTATGAGATACAGACGTATTTCATTAATCCTCATGTTTTCGCTATACCCTTTCTTTGGAAGAAGTCCCCTTTACCTAATTTTCATAAAGTCGTAATCAATACAATATTTTCCATGAGAATTAGCGCTTACCCAAATCATGATCGAGCAGTCCGATAGACGAAGTTAAATATGACCCCTCGAAGAGGGCTTATGTATGATACGCCGTATCAGATACGGCGTCTCCATCAGCGGGGGCTTTCGGTGCATGCTAAGCGATGATCTCGGCACAGACGCTACTACCTAATTACCGGGACGCCCGCTTCCTAGTTCCAGGGCGCTTTGCATCCATCCTGCTTAGATTGCCGAGTGCGCCCCACGACGGCAGAAACTGAGTGCTAGTGAGCCGGATGGGTTTGTAGTTCGCGAAAGCTAGCTTGTTCAAGTTCATAGAACGGAGTGGTTAGCACGCCTTGTTCTCCAACATCACGTCATGTTCTTATGTTTAAGTTTTGTATACTATATGTCTGACTATCTGGAGGGAGTATAAACTAGTGCGAGTTCACTTTGAGATTTAGTTCTCTATCGCGAGTCTAAGCTATAAGACCTCATTAGCATCTAGCTTAGGCGCTTCGTGTAGTTCCCTGCATCTAAATGGCGTTAAAATAACAGGGCGCCTTATATAAAACTTGGCTCAGGTCTTTCCTCTTCCACTGACCTCACGTGGGGGAGGGGGGCATGATATTCTGATCAAGAGCAAAAGCGAGAGCACTTAATTAACGAACCGCACGAAACCAAGCGCTCTCTAAATTCTTAGCCAAAGGCGACTTTTAGCTAAAGTTTTATTATTAGGGGTATCAATATGTTTAAGAAACGGGCAAGCTTTGTTTTTCCTCTCAGTTTAATTATTGTGTAAAGTAAGATCATTACATTATACCTAGGCACAATGCCGTCATTTTTAACCTAAGCATGGAATGAGTCTACAAGAAAAGTTACTTAGGTAATCAGTTATAACAACAGGCATCTGGCTGCTAGACCTTTTAAAGTCGATTGTATACATTAAAATAGTATTGGCTGCTGACGGCCTGACTGAGCCCCTCACAACTGCCTCTACGCTAAATTCATCTCACAATTAAATCTTGGCTTCTTTCTATAGTAATAGCAAGTTAACTGGTAAAAATGGTACGTCTAGAGAGGGTGAATGGAAAGTTCCAAGGGACTATAAAAATTGGCTTGGGAAGATGCCAATTATCATGGCTCCAGGCATGAGAGGTGTATAGCTAATTTAGTGACTGGCACCCGCAGAAGTACAGTTGGGGGGTAAGTCCTTCGGGAAACTAGTAGTCAGTAGGTACCTTTGTGACGTTGCATGGTAGGTATCAATCAATGAATTACTGTATCGCTTCAAACATCACAATGGACGTGAAGACTGAGAAGTTGGTTGAAAACCACTATGTAGAGGAATAGACGGCGCTAGCAACCAGTTGGGGAGATATCGTCAGCAAATATTACTATATATAGGAACACATGCATCACTAGTAACATCTCGGAATTATAGGTGTCGGCGGATATGCGACACCAATATCTCCGATCTAGAGAATAACTCACACGTCCTCAGTTATTGTGTATATGTGTGTATATCAAACTCGACCTCTACGAGATATAAAACGATGCACCTCAGCCTGTGGATGTTTTGAACACGCCCTTCTAACCTCACTTATACCTACCTACCTTCCTACCATAAGTACTACAACCTTCAAACCAACAAGCAACATGTATAGCACCAAAATCCTCCTCTCTATAGCAGCTCTTGCGGGCACATCGCTATCTCAGAAATCCGACAGTCAATTCTGCTCCGCGTTCTTTACTTCCTTGGTTTCTATTATCGTAGAGGAAGCTCCTACAACACCGCCTGCGATACTTTCCTTTCTCGCCCCGAGCACTGAGACCGCTTCGCCTACAACTACCGCACCACCTCTAACTACTCTTGATTTTGCAAGCCATGCCCAAGAGCTTTGCGAGATCGCTACTGAGCTGCCTTCGTCTCTTTTGCCCGAATTCCAGACCTATGCCGAGGCACTTCTTAGCTTTGGTAGGGCCCGTAGCAGCGAGCATATCGCCTATGTTACAGACTGCGCCCCAGAAGACGAGGTTGCAAGCAGGACTAGCTACCTCAACTACATCTTTACGGCAACGGACAACTTCTGCACGCAGACCCCAGCCCCCGGCGGTATGTCCAATGGCACCTACCCAACACCTACCCCGACGGCGACGAGCTCTTATGCCGGTCTCAACAGCTCTACCAGCTTGATTGCCACAGCCGCTGCTGCCAAGCCCACCGGCGCTTATTTCGGTGCGGCCGCCATTGGTGGTATTCTCGGTGCTGCGGCCATACTTTAGACAACCACGGTCAATTTTGGTCGAGAACTTGATTAGTTCCGTCACGATCATCATTGATCATACCTAAACACAGGGCATGTATATATATAGACGGGCGTCGCGTGGCATCGTCAGATTAGAACCTCTGCGCAACAATAGAGGTCGTTACATACTGCTACTCGAGATCCTGACAAGTTCTAACCTACTTGCTTATCTTCCTATACTAAAAATACTCTAATTTTGACTATATACGTACTACAGCTATAATGTACACGGGACATTTTATTATATCTTTATTTATTTGTGCCCTACTCAGAGAGGAGTACTGCAACTCAAGCAACAGGAGCGCGAGTTCCTTGTTGATAACGGCGTGGCAAAGCTCTTTGCACATTGAAGCTGTTATTTTGGGACTGCGTAAGTAATCGCTGATTGCTAGAGTGTTTTTGTTAGTTGTATGTCAACCACTACTCAAAATATAGCATGCAAATCCACAGATACGCTATTATTTATTAGCATTGCCTTTAACAAGTGGATTTAGGTTCCCTAATTTGTTAAGCTAGAAATATTTGTTTCCTGATACTTAATTCTGCATACGCTTGGTCATTAATCCGAGTAGATGGAATATACGGCGGGCTCGGATTTTTACCTTAATTTTGCTCTCCGTATCGTCTTAAGACAAGGCACTATACCTTACTTTCAACTTCTCCTAGTATAGGCAGCACAGTAGTCAGAGAGTTATCTCACCACATACGAATATTGTACATGTGAAGTATGAAAAACCAAATGGATTGTATATCTATGATGTCGGATGGACTTGTACTAGAACTACGATTGGCCGGTTCCCCGTTTTCTATCGCCTCTCACGAGTGGTGCGGGCTGTCAAAAGTGAACTGTCCCAAGGAGCGAGTTGCTGCGCTATACACGGCAAGGGACACGAAGGGCTAACTAGTCCTTCCATGGATAAATTACTTTCATTGACCTAGCCGTAGGTAGTAGGGATCGTGATAGGGATTATCATACAGCCATAGAGGTCTTTTTCTGTTCCAGCATTACGTAAAGGCATCGAATACTCAGTGGCGCGGCGAATATTGTCTCATTACCGGCTGAAAGAACGTCAGTTTTGATGCGGATTTTGTGTTGACGTACAAGACTACCGGATTGTGGCCGAAGTTGCTACGACCCCCAAATTATACGGCCAAGCCACTGACATTATTGTATGCCTGGCCACCCTCGGAAAACACGATACGAGCCATGATTTTCCGACAACGCTTTAAGCGCCCATGCCGCTGGCGCATTGTCACGGATCGTCGGAACCGGCTGAATATATTGCCATTGGTAAACTATCTAGACTTATCATTCATTAGCTCCTGAAACTTTGTCGATCAGCACGTACTTCTTAATCCGGACTTTAGTTACGAAGTAGTCAGTATAGATGCCTCCAAGACTACATTACGGATAGCTGAGGATTTAAAAATAAAGTCTTCCCTATTTGTCATCTCCGAATAACAGAAAGATGTTCCTCAAGTCTTTATCCAGCTGAGTTAGGGACAGTTACTTGGTTCCGATTATTTTCGCAGCTTACATTACATGTTAATCTTTCCCCAGATAACCTTGTCGGTTGTAATATGTAGTGGTGGCGTCTGCTGTGTGTGATTGTGGAAATCAACAGTCATACAGAATAGTCACACGAATATGACTCTTGGGGGTACGCCCATTTGCTAATTGGTTAATATTTTGCACGAAAAGCCTTCCACTTCATAATGTGACTACACTCTGAACGACCTTCTATTTCTGACGTTGATCGCGCACAGGATCGGCGCTCTTGATATCCGACACCTACATGACTACCTGAGCTCGCTTGGCATTCAGTAGCCACGGTCTCAGTGTCGCTTGTTCAAAATTACCGGGCGACGTTGTTCACATTATGATGGGGGTAGAGTTTAACCCTTCGGCAGCTCAGTTAAGTTATATATTACAGGGCTTCGTCTCTCCCCTTAGCAAGCTCAATGGTTCTATCTATCTCAACCTTTCGCACCACCACGCGGCGAAGACGCCATTATTGCGCAATTTGCAACAAGAGATATGTCTATGACACGATCCTAAGTTGTTGTTATACGTACTGTATATACTTTCGCTAGTTCTTGCCGTTGTTGAAGACCGGTGGGCCTGAGTCTTATGCTCCACGCCATGCCGTTGTGACAGTTGGGAAAGCCAGGATCCCGCATGCAGCCACATTTCTCTGATCTGCGATCAGCTTCATTAGCTGGATTCACCCCCGCACTATTCTTCAAGCACAGTTGATCATAGACCGGGGTTTGATCACATTGAATAACCTGTCATTCTCGAGGCAGTAAACAAAAGAATAGAATTAGGCCTAGTAGTATCTTGAGTTATTGAAACTTATCATTAACCGTCGTTATAATTTTACATGAGTATAGATACCCTCTGCCGGTATTCATGGAGGTCACGATTAGCTGTAACCGAGCTAATTAGTGCAAAAACCGTAATTTTAAGTCCTGCTACACGAAGCCTCATCTTTTTCCAGATGAGAAAAAAAGGCTTTACCCTAGAGACTGCATGTGCGCCTTACTCTTCTTTTGTTTCAGCTCACTGAACATCATGTAACAGCGCACCATAATTGGTCCGGGAATAACATATTTGTCGATATCAATTTATGGTGGCAAAGTACAACGTGCACTGTGTTCAGATCTAACATTCAGTCATGAGCAATCCAGCCTCATAACTACAAGTGCACAAGGATTATGTTGTTGTTGAATGCACTGCGATCTTCAGATGTCTTAGGCGTTCATTAGCTTAGTATTCCTTAGTTCGGGGCTGAATTCTTGTCAATAATGTCTACATAATAATAATTCGTTAGAGATTTAGTTGAGGTTTGAGGAGGCGCATTGCTGAACATGTGTCGTGGGGGTAGCTTTGCTAGGCTCGAGAGTTGAGAAGTCCTGTATATAAAAGATGAAGCTATCGCGTCCGTGTCAGTCTCATCTCGTGTTTTATCATCATCAGCAAACTCAACCATCCACTCAATTCTGCCAATAAGCTCTACTCAGGCAACCAACCACTTGTCTACCAGCCCCCTTTCCCTAGGACTTCTACACACTTCAGACCAATATGCAGTTGACTACTTTCATACTCGCCGCAATCTCCATCGGCTCCGTTTTTGGCGCTCCGTCAACAATAGCTCGTCGAGATACGGTCCTAGGCACTGCAATTAGTGCTGTCAACACTGCCGAAACTACCGTTGCCAGTGAAGTGGCCACTATCTGTATGCTCCTCTGTTCACTTTGCCTGCCCAATCTCAAGCTAATTATTTTATAGCTACTGCACTCCAAGGCCCCATCAACAGTCAGACTGTCACAGTCATCGAAGGATCTTTGGCAAACATTGCTAGCGCAATCAGCAGCTTAACCCCCGCTGTCGCGACTCTTGTAACTGATGTCGCGCTGCCTCTGACCCAAGATGAGCTGAATAGCCTCCCTGGCTTGCTCTCGAGTGCAGACGACATCGTTAGCAACGTGAAAACTGCTCTTAATAACATCACCTCCAGCGTTCTGCCGCCATGTAAGTTACGCCCGAAATGCCGCTTCGTAACAATGGTGCTGATATAACATGGTAGTGGACCAGGTGGCTGTCGACGGCGAGGCCCTTGCGGTTCTGAATACCATCAGCCCCTTCATCTCACCTATCACACAATTCGCCAACTCAGCTATTGCCGGAGTTACTGGCCCTGCGGTTTCTACTATTCAGTCTACCCTAACTAGTATTTCAGGTATCGTCAGCCAACTTCTCGGACTAATCCTCGGCGGTCTTTAAATCGTGTGACTTTATCCCGCGCAAACAAGTGGGAATCATAGTTGGCCACTTACATGTATGTTTGTGATGGAACACTATCGTTTGGAGGTTGAAAGGTCTTTAGCTGTTGGCAACAAGGGATTTTTTTGTTTTCGGGGGATCTATGGAGAGAACACTACTTTGGTTCACTTATTAGCTTTTAATCATTAGGCTGCAGACCTATGTGAGTTTCCGAAAGGAGGCTCGGAAATGAATACACTCGTTATTGTACATCCAAATATCAATCACTCTGCTAGCCCATGGCTCACTAACTATAGTGGATACAATATACCTGGTGAATAGGGTCAGAGTCTGCCTACCATAGGCCGTGTTCTTGAGGCAGACGGGCAGCATGCAACAGGATACTTTTGCTATACAGGGCTTTTCTCAAGCTCTCTTGGAAGACCCAACCGAGGTAATGACCAGATTAAGCATG
Source organism: Xylaria polymorpha (assembly GCA_003426235.1). Classification (NCBI taxonomy): domain Eukaryota; kingdom Fungi; phylum Ascomycota; class Sordariomycetes; order Xylariales; family Xylariaceae; genus Xylaria; species Xylaria polymorpha. The sequence goes on from NQIM01000197.1 coordinate 25,519, forward strand.
AGTTGCACCATCGCCAAAATCTAGTTAGTGTTTAAAGCCGCTGCCTATTGATATAGTCTCGGCCTGAGAAAAGTACAGTCGTGACAGTACAGGGAGTCATTTGACGCGCTAACGTATTCATCAGCAACTTCGGAGGGTGTGCGATCCGCCAGACGGTGTCAGGTCATGCCGGCAATATATCGATACCATGAATATTAATGAAAGAAGAGAAGGCAATAAAATGAAATTAAGATAGTAAAACTTGAAAATTAGTTGCCGTTTTGTAGAAATAATACTTTATTGAAGTTGAAGAGTTGATAGTAAAAGGAAATAGGAGCAACCCCACCAAAAGGGTGTATAAAAATAGAAGAAGGGGGTATGACCGTTGTAATGATATGAGAAGTTAGAGGGAGCCTTTGCACTAGATATTGTTGAAATGGGTAGCTGGTAAATCTAGTAGCTGGGTACTTTGCCCCATACATATCTACCTATATATATAGAGGTATTTTTTTACTATACTATATTTAGATTTGTTTTTTAATGTTTAACTAATATATATTATTTTATTTATTATTTATAATTTAATATTTTTAATAAAGTTATAAGCTTAAAAGCTTATAATTAATATTATTATTATTTTTAATAAATTTTTTTACTTTTATTAATATTTATTTAAAGCTATTGTTATTTTTTACTAAGCTAAAATTTTATTAAAAATAATATACTATAGTAAAAAGTATATAAAAGTAATTGCCTAGTATTACCCTATTGTAAATATTTTAACGTATTATTTATAACCGGTTAATACTATTTTAGAATTAAATTTAAAAGTAATTATATTTTTATTTATTTATATAGTTGTTTANANTATTATTATTGTTATTAAATTANGCTATTAATAGCTTATATAAAATAGGTTATATAGCTATATTTATTAATAAGGCTACTTATAGCAAAGTCTTACTAGCAGCTTATTTAGTAAATATTTATTTATAAATACTAGCTTTGTAAATATTATTTTAAGTAGCAATATATTATTAAAAGGGCTACCCTATTAACTGCTATTAATACTATATTTAGTATTATACGTATTTTTTTAAAACGTTTAATATATTAATATAAAGTTTATTACTATTTAAAATAAAATAAACTACTAAAAACTATTTATTAATTTTATTAAACAATTTATTAAATAATATAATTAATTATAAAATATATTTTTAATACTAAAAAACAGCTTTATAATAAATATAATTAACTTATATAATATACGCTATTTATTTAATAAATAGTTTAAAAACTTTAAGCTTTTTATTAGTATATATATATAGTTCTAGTATTTTTACGTTATTTGTAAAAATAAAAGCTAAATTTAAAAATATTTTATAAAAAAACAACAATTTAAATATATTATATATATTTCGGGGTTTATTAACGCTATTTATATAGTTTTATAAATATTAAATAAGCTATAAATAATTATATTTTTAGCTTTATTAATATTATTATATAATAGTTTTATTTTTAATTATTAGCTTTATATTTTTACTATTATTATTTATATTAATATTTTAGCTATTAAACAACTTTTTTCCGTTTAAAGTAATAAATATAATAATTAGGATTAAAAAATAAATATAACTTTAAATAAAAAATATAATAATAAATAATCTTTAGCTATATATATAAAAAAAAAAAAAAAAAAGGATTTTTTTAAATAAAGCTATTTATATAAACCCTTAGCAAAAGGTTTATATAGTCCAATAGATCTCCGGCGGTAAAGTTACGCGAGCCCACATAAGTATATAAAAAGGTTAGGGATTAGCCTAGGTCTCCTAAAGGGCTCCTAACCTTTAAACGAATATACACACAGTTCTCCAGAGCCTTTTAAAGCCCTATAAGCCTCCGTAACAGAATATATACTGCCTGCATAGAGATATAGATAGAGGTAGGTTTAATCTCAAAAAAGACAAAAAAAGTACCTGAAAGTTGTATTTAACCTATCTTTACCGATTCTTGCTATGCTCAACATAATTAGTTACTTATTCAAGTGTAGCTAAAGGGGGGTGACAGTAACAAAGCTACGATTTAATCATTGGGTAGTTGATTCGTGTTCAGGAATAATCAGATCACTAGGTACTTAACATAGTAGTTTAATATTCACTGCCGAAAACGCAGTCCCTCTTCAATTCGACTTTTCATCCGAGTCCATAAACCCCCAACCATAATTAGCCGCGGCATTGGAAGCGGTGGTGTCCTTCTCGACATGGTCGAGGCACTTGTGCGGCGGTAGTTTGCCCTAAGATAAGATTCGTAGAAGAACCTGCATATGTCGAACTCGTGGTTATCACCGGGGGGCAGCGCAGATCCATCGGACCATGGACGCCTGCGGCTGCGGCCAGTATGCGGTCGCACCAGAGGTATTTTGGAAACTTGGGAGACTCGTGGGCGTTAGCCCGACGAATGACCTTTTGACAGAATTTGTTAGAGCAGCATGCCGTCGGCTCTGTCGCTGGCCACTTCTCTCGGAATTGCCAGTTACCTGAACTCGCCATGTCGCGATTGCTTACCAGCCCGAGCTGGTGGCAGACCGAGTTGCACTCATGCCTGGCGAAGAAGCACTTGAATCTTCATTGGAACAGTTGAGGTCGTTGAGCTTGAAGTGGGCCGGGTCGCGAGCGTGAATGGCCGGGTCAGGCTATTAGACCTCGTCTGCCTATATTGTCCACCCAGCCAGGCAAGTATTGTATCCGTTATATCATTGTCCAGAGCTCTAGGGCTATTATTAAGGCCGGCAAAGTCCGTCTAATCTGCGCTACACATGTCGTGGGATGCACACAAGCTCCGTGGAAATCCGAACCTGAATGTTGTTAAGCTGTTGCTTGACAAGGGTGCGGACCCAAACCAAGGCACTGCTCGTTGCTTTATTCTAGCTGCCGTGGCTGGCATAGATCTCATATACCGGGCTCTCAGCAAGTATGCCAACCTTTCAGTGGTTTTGGGAACTCTTTTAAGCCGTTTCTAAGCTGGGTGGCAGGTTCTCCTGTGGTTTAATAGATATCTCGGGGGGGCAGCACCACTCAGCCACGATTAATGGACAATAACCTGTTGTATCAGAGTATGGGTAGATTCCCAGCCAGAAGCGAACTTTTTGGAGGGGTCATTCTGGGTCGCGGAGTGTCCCCCGCTTCACTAAAACCGATGGCCTTTTGTGCCGGTGTTAGAACTTGAGCAGTGCACGCCTCTAATTTGGGCACTATTTGCCGGGATCGAGCTGATACTATATTACTCGCTCTCTTTGATTTCGCGGGTCATCCGGGTTCGTAGCCTTCCATTTTTCTCTTTTTCGTTGTCGTGGGAATTATTAACCTCACTGTGGCCCCTTTCTTCTCTCGGTTTCGTTGGACTGTAAAGGTTATCGAATGGAATAGCATTGCCCACGTATTTGATACCCCATACTCAAGTCACCGCACCCTTGGTGTGACTCCTCGATAAAAGTCGCACGCCAATACTATCACACTTCTCGATTGGGACGAAGAGCGTATATTGGAATATTGCACGCCGGAATCCACATTCCGATACCTACTATGCAATGGGAGCACATTTGTCAGATGTGATTTTCAAGCTTACCGCGCCTTCGATGCGAGGAGATACCTAACAACAATATCCTCCACGCGGTGGCGTTCTTAGCGCTGCCCAGATTCGTTCAGTGGCTGCTGACGTTCCATGATGCTGACGAAAAGGTGCTAGCGAAGTACGATCAAATGGTACCGCTCGCTCTCGCATACGGGTCCAAACCCAACCCTTGGTGTAAGTTCGCCGGCGAAGAGGCCAGCTTTGCAACTCAGCGGTAACTACTGTACAGTATGCATCATGATGCAAGGGCTAGTAACCAGGGATTGAATACTCACTGGATGAATACGTCCTGCAGCGGCTTAGAGGCGTCGACGACAAGGAGAGGGGGGCTCTTATAACATACCATGGCCAGAACAACATACAGTCGCATTATTTCAGAAGGGTCATGCCCGGAGAGGGAGTGCAGCCTGAGGGCTATCGTGGTCTACCACCAGCAATCAACTTCTCTATTTTCGCAGTAACTGCCCACATTGCAACTGACCAATCAGACCTTACGCTTTCGTCCCGCAGTTTTTAACTTTTTGCTTCTCTCCGGTCGGACTTTGAATGCACGTATACTGTTCAATTACGCAAAGAAATATCTCTCTAACAATAAGTTGAAATTCAGGACGTATACGGTTAAGTGGAATATTGTCTGTACAGTACAGTAAAAGTGACATGTTCATTCGAACGAGTGGATTGAGGCGGCAGGGGCCGCAGGCGGTTGCCTTGGCCTAAATCCACAAGGCTTATCTACACTATCTACAGTAAGGTTAGGTACTAAGTGGGGGTCCCTCCCTCCTCCGCAGGGCCCCCTTGTCAGTCTCTATCATGATCCATGCGAGAGGGAGCATGGAGGAAGCAGGTCAGATTTTGAACCTGATTAGACTTGAGTATATAGAAGAGCTGATCGATTCGGCTGTCTTGTTGCTCTACACAGCAACATCGAACACTCACGGTATACCTAGAACCGGAGAGAGGACCAGCCGAACAGGTATATACCACACTCTTATGAGGAGGTGGTACCTAGGAGGACAAATGGCAGGGTGTCTGTAATCGAGGATGGGAGTACCCGTAATATACTACTGCCTTAAGTATGTATATACCTGTAAGCTTATAGAGCACATAGATAAGTAACCCTGGAGTGGACGGTCGATTATCGCAGCTACCCTTGGTACGGCGCACTACGATAGGTGGACAGGCTTCGGCTTCAGTCTTGACCGTGTTCATCTAGTAAAAGCGGATAATTAATACAAGCCAATGATCTCGTAGGCACACTTTACAGTACCTCGCGATAACTTGTAAAACGCAAATTATTTTGCATTACTTGAGTCGTACTATAACTCATCAATCATTATAGCAATTTCTCCGACCGCAAACCTACGGGAGCCTCCACTCGGTGTCCACGGGTCTGACCCAACTTCGCGTATCATTTTTCTAGAGTGTCACGACCACACCAATAGCATCGAACAAAGGGCATGTACTGTATGTATAACTATACTGTAGACAGATGTCATGTAGGATTAGATGGCGTAGGCTAGACCTTCGCGTAATATCAGCAGCCAATGCATACCCCTACCTGAGATCCTGACCCAGCACACACCAGTATTGCAGCGGGCACCGTAGAAAGATTGAGCAGTCCACAACCCCCGATCCCCTGGTCTCGCCGTGATGGGAAACTTCGAGTCGCTCAAGTACCAGGCCAGTTTAATTGGTCATCTCACGGCGGAATTTCACTCGCATCATCATTCCATCAACTGGCTTAGGTGTGACTTTTCGAGTCTATTCCAGCGATGCATGCATGCATGTTAGCGAAAAAGAAATTCACGTCGAGTCAAATAGGTCACGTGGAACTTACCGGGTATATCTCCGAAGCTACCTTATAGCGACCTTTCTCATCCAGAATGGGCTTGCCGGCGCCGTCTGCTACAAGCTCGCCAAGACCAACCTGGTGGAGAAAAGAACATTGTCAGCAGGCAGGGATCCTTTTCATATTTCACTTGAGAAGATGTCTATGCAACCTTCCATAACACGAACCTTGACAAAGTCATAATGACGGGCAACGAGTGCCACCAGCACACGGGCTTCGAGGTTAGCTAGCTCCTGGCCGATGCAGTTCCGGGGTCCCCTTTCGAAGGGGCGCCAGGCCGAGGGTGGGATTTGCTTGGCTCCGGTCCCGGTCTCGTTTGACAGCCAACGCTCGGGCACGAAGTCGTTCGCCGTGTCGCCGTATACTTCCGGGTCGCGCTGGATCATGATTTCACAGTTATAGACCATGACGCCTTCCAGGTTGTATTCGCCGCTCGAAGTCTGGACCCTAAGTCCAGCTCCTGGCCCTGCCAATCGCGCCGTGGCCCCAGGCGGCCAGAGCCGGAGCGTCTCCTTGATGGCGGCGGCCGTATAGGTCATGCGGTTAAGGAGATCGTGGCCGTTGTCCGAGAGAAGTTTATCCCGTACAATAGATGGGTTCGTGTCTGAGATCCCGTAAATAATTTATCACTTGCCCATTCAAAGGCGGAAGTTTGTATATATATGGGGGAGAAACGAAGCAGCCCAACTAACCTGGGCCGAAGAGGTTGTCAAGTTCATTACGCAACGCTTGCATTGCATGTGGCGCGCGCGAAAGTTCATAAAACATCCAACCAAGGAGTACACTGGTTGTATCGTGACCCGCAAATAAAAATGTGCTGAGTTGGTCACAAGCTTCATCAACAGCTCGACGTGATATGACACTTGCGTTATCGTCAAGACTTAAGGAGAGGATACTCCGAGATTTAGCGCCTTGTTGTTTTCGATTGGCGTATGCGTCCTCGACGATAGATGTGAGTGTTTTTCTCACACGCTTAGCTAGCTGCCGCCGCTTCCACTCCTTACGTGGTGTGAAGACCCAGTGCACCTCCATTTTCGAGGTCGCGTAAGTTTCGAATAGCTCACGGTAGGTGCTGATGAATTCGCTCGGCTCACTCATCTTTTGGGCACCAAAATCGACATCCATAGTCACACTGGTAATTATATCAAAAGTGAGATTTCCAGCGAGGTCAACGAGGGGAAAAGACTGTCCGGTGGTTGCAAAGCCGTCTAGATTGCTGAGAAAAGTGAACGACTTTTCAAGGATTTGGGGAAGGAAGGTTATTATATGCTGTGGTGCGAAGCCGGCGTTGAATCGTTTACGCAACTGTTTCCATTCCTCCCCCTAACATATTGTAAGCTATATATTAGAAATTGCGACAGAGTTCAAGTAGGAAATATTATACAAAGCTTCGTGGACGTACCTCTGAGGCTATGATGGAGGTTGGACCAGTCAGATGTACTATATGGTCGTAGGCTTCTGGTATCTTAGGGAGACTATAGGGGAACTGCTTATAGGCCTTGGAGACTTGCTCGGCGACTTCATGGCTTCTAACGATAACCATGGCAGGACCGAACGGCCGAAGATCCATGAGCATCAAAGGTGGTCGTCCAAGAGCTTCGTTAATAGCCTGGAAGGCAAGATCTAGTTACAACATGGTTAAATACATAGCATACTCATATCTGAATATAACGAAATGAATAAAAGTATATGAGGGAGGAAGCATGACAAAGCCTACCCGGGTGACCCTTCGGATTTCCCCCACGGAGGAACTCGTCCATGGTTTTGAGGTGACCTAAGACAAGAGTTGTCGGCAATTGAGGGAAATAGGCATATTGGTTGAACCTTTTGTAGCGAAGCTTGGCATAGCAATACGAGAGAAACAACGCAGCAGCACCAAAAACCAAGAGCATAAGCATTTTGAATGTTCAATTCTAGGTTATTTTGTGATATGATATCTAGACCAAATAGAGTGTAAAAATGGAATATTATGGGATCAAGTGCACCGTGGAAAAGAATAGGGAATGTTCGGAGACAATTTTTTCTCTTGAGAGGGGGGGGGGGGGGTGGTTGGTTTAAAGAGAGGGGTTTGTCGTCTTACCTATCTTATGTAAGTACTCATAAACAGGTACATATATACTTACTTAAGGTACTGTGGTAAGCCCCTACTAATCATCCATGGCTGAATATGAGCATATCAGCATGTATATAGATATGCGACATGGTGACTGGCTGCGAGAATTGTAGGCCACGTGCGGCTGAATAACACGCTTAAACCTCGATTATTCATTTCTGCACACTGCTAGCATCCATTTTATTTTGGGTACCAACTTCAAAATTATATAAAATTACTTAATAAAGCAAGGCATCGTTAGCGAAAAGGAGAGCTGTTCCGGCCAGCAAGGGGTTGTCGGGTCAATGGGTTAGATACATGCTGTTGCGCAGAGAGCAGCACCCTGCTTAGCGAACCCCCGCCTTCTAAGTCGCAATCATTCTTTTTAGGTGTTGCCACAAACTGGTCGGTCGCATTGCAAATCCGCCTCATCTTCGAAGGTTTCAGACCCAGAGCGATCGTGACCTTGAAACCATCTTTTGCATCATGGCCCCAAACAACCTAGGGAGCTTGCTGGCCCTCTCTGGCGCTTCGCAGTTCTCTGCACACGCAGGAACTACTGCGCTGGATATGTTGGAAATGAGAGTGCCCGGGTTCAAAGTTCTCCAACGTTTCTTCAAAACGTGGCTGAAGATTGATCTGACATCACTGGCGTTTGCACTCGCGCTTTTCGGCGCCATGTCCTCCGGGGTGTCCATGGTCAAAGCTATAGGTGCTTCCATATGGACCTACGTCGCTAGGTTCTTTGTATCTTCTATCTCGGTATCTGGACAGGACAAGCTCAACGAGGAAGTCTTGAACTGGCTTGTTGATAATGTCTTGCCCCGGCGGCAACCACGAATCCTCAATGCGCAAAATGGCCAACAGCGGTGCGGGCGTCTCTGCCGACTAAACCCCGGTCCGGCGGCGCCATACGGGCGGGTCTTGCCCGCTAGCCGCCCGCTGCTCCGTTTTGGCCTCGGCGTTTGGCCCCGTCGAGAGAACCGTTTTAGAAGAATACGGAGCGAACAGCCGGGGCAGATTCGACTCTAAGCGATACCGTCTTACTTGACGTACACCTTTATTCGCCCTTCCTTTACCCCCCTCCTAATCTTGTCGGCCCAACCGTGGCTCGAGGCGCCCGGGTTGAGGGATCCTGCCAATAATGGTGGGCGTCTTGTATTCCTGGTGCGAGGGAGTGCACTCTCTGACCCAGAGTCACCGCTGTAGCCCATAAATTCTCGCTCTCCTCTCCCTCTTCCTCGTCTGCGCCTTACACTACCTCGATATGTACGCGAACCAACCCGATGACGACTCTCCATTCGTCACCGAAGATACATTAAAGGAAAGAAACCGGGAGTGGAACAGCTGGATTAGGTGAGCATCTCCTCTACTTATATAATTATAATATAAAAAAAAACTATTAAAATATAACTAAATATTAATTAAAAAAATTTTTATAGCTAAGGTTAGCTATAGTTTTAAAAAAAAGTACTATTATAAAACGCTATAAATTAACCCTAGAACTTAAAAATACTAAGCACGGGCCTATAGCCCAAGTATATATATAAGCTAAATAAATTCTAACTTAAAATAGGGGTTTTTCCCTTCTTTATACAATAATAATAAATTAATACTAGCCCTACTAGCAGTAAGAACTGTGACACGTAGCTCCGGATAGGTTAACTCCATCGGCACAATTGGTTTAGTCGGGGCTGCTGCCGGAGTCGTATCCTTCCTTTGCCTCTCCAGTGAATCTGGTTTGTTGTAAGCTGCAAAAAAATCCATCGACACAGCGGAGTCCAGGGCGTTTAAGGATATCTCGCCTTCACAGATAACTTTAAGACCGGTACACAGCAACGAGACTGAAAACGTCGAAAGCGATTCTTCCTAAAACGCTAATTCAAGGTCAAACGATAAGGATAGTAGCGAACTAGTTCCAGAGCTCGTAGCCCCTCCCTGCTCGCCAGAAACGGAAAAGGACGCAGCACTACTGTCTCTAACATTGCGGTTCTCACTGGTAATAAACAGTGAAGGGCTGCTTGTTTCGGACTTCCGCGGGTTAATATCCTCAGCCAAAATGTTCACGGATCTCGTGCGAATCGAATCCTTCGTAAAGGCCGTTCTCTTGGTCGTACCAAAAGCCTCGTCAGTCTCGTCAGCGCAGGACTTGCGTTTCTTTAAAGCGTTAAGCATTTAAACGCTGTAGACGTCTCCGAAATAATACCATAAATCCGTCTCCAAAAGGAACAACATGGAACATGATAGAGGGCACAAGATAAAGCCCAGCAACTTAACGCTTCTAACGTATTCTAAAACGCAGCGAGAGATATGTCGCCGCCATGAGCATCGATCCGTAAATTATTATAGTCTCATAAATACTAGCAGATCTCCGTTCCCGAGGTAGACAGGACAGTATCCAGCACAAGCAACGGCATTTCGGAAGATAACCAGATCGCACCGAGAAGGCGCAGTTCCATCATCGATATAAGCTTAACAGTGCAGCTTCCAGCCCTCATTGCTTAATACCCACTAGCTACAAATAAAGCAGAACTGGGCGTATCCGTGCCTTCTTTAAAGGGAAGATTTACAGCAATTAAACACGTGCTTCCATCTAAGCGCAAAAGGGATACTAGAATAGGATCGAGATCTCGTCAGTTCTTAATGCACTAGTGTTATAAAAGAGTGCTAATTCCCCACCTTTCCATCTCCTTACTATAATAAGGTGCTGGATAGACGCCATTTACCGGCCGTAGCACGTCCTAGTACACCACCTGGCCGTTGCCCGTACGCAAAGCAATAAGATCCTTCATGGCAGAGACTCCTTCTGGGCTCCGCAGCGGGACTCTTAGGGACATATTCTGCGCGAGACGATCGCGTTCGGGCATTATATGGCGGATACGATCAAAGTGAGTCCGGCGCCAGTCGCTTTGGTAATGTGCCTCACGCAGGTTTTTGGGCACTCGCTCCTGGCTCTAACGAAACTTCTCCTTCTCTTTACGTCTAAGCTTTGCTCGACTATAGTAGAGCTTTAACCGTTCGTCCTTGAGTTGGTCACGGGCGGCATCGTCGGTGGCAGTCTTGATCTGAAGACTAACATCTTCGATCTGCCGAGTTATAGCGACATAGTCATCTCGGCTCTTCAGTTCATTTTGTAATTTGGACGGTATCGACTGCTGAAGGTCCGGGTTTCTCTTCATCGTAGCGGTACGGAATTCCTCCGTGAGGTCATTTCGAGGCTGCAGTCCAAGATAGCAAGCTGCGCCATCAACGGTAGTCAGGGCGTGTAGGTAATGGTTCACAAGCGTGTTCACGTTTCTCTGCGCGGCGAATTTTGCCACCTGACCTATCGACGCACCGCTATCTATCTGCGTCGTTAGCTGTGCCACCCATTCGCCAAGGCGCCCGGACTATCTTACCGTTGACTTTGAGGAGAATTTCGCGGCGTATAGCATATATTGCAAGGCCGACGAAGAATCCCGCCCTTTTCGCCCACTATAAGACCTGTTGGCCCCACCCCTTGTCGTTCCTGGCATAAGTTTTGGGACCACTCTTGGGCCACGCCGGAAATACGGGCATGTCCAGCATCTTATCCGCCCACTCCAGGTAGCAGTAACTCTCGCCTTGCTCCGGAACGGCGTCAAGGACGTCCTCGATAGTTTTGTAATCGCGAAGCGCCCCAGACGAAATGATGTTGACAAGCCAGTGGACCATGGGCTATGCGAAGAGCGGAGGCGGCAGTCCATCTAGAGCTACTAGCTTCTCCGCCAGCGGATGCTCGGGTCTACAGCTCTTGTAAGCGTTACGGAACGTAAGGGGGGGGGGGGAGTATAGCTTACTGTTTATAATCTAAACCCTTGCATATCTTTCTCTTAAAGTCCAGCTTAATATCTAGCTCACCGTTTTTCTATCCAATAAGGCAGGTGAGATCCTGCTCGTAGATTAGCCTCAAGTATCCTTCCCTTTTTCCGTCTAGTCCGCCTTTACCTTATACTTCGCTCCGCAGACCTCCTAAAGTCTCGCGGAGGTGAAACAGTGATTGTTTAGCAAATTAGTCGCGTCCACGCGGCTCCCCTTATGCTTATATTCATAAGAGTCGCTAGTCCAGAGATAGAGTTGTAGTTGGACATAGCTGTCTATTGTAAAGAAAGTGGGAGCTTTTATCTCCTTGCACAGCCCAATCTTCTCGGCCAGCTCCCCTTCAATGTACTTTTGATTGTTAGTATCCGTACTATGCCATGCAGTGCAAACACAGATGCCTTGACCAGATAGGACTTACGGGTGCCATTGATGTCTTGACCTCACCGGGGATGTCGAGGCGCATCTGCCGTTCCTACATGTTGTAGAACCGCCGCATTTTGTTTCTTACGCTGAATGTCGTTGCCCTCTTCTTATTATTGTTGCCGTTCTTGCCCTCGAGCTTAGCCTTGATCCCGCGGCCAATGACCTCGGCGAAGTGCTTCATAACTCGCATATCGCGTGGGTCACGCCCAGGAAACTTAGCCGTGTACCTGTAGGGGTTAGCAATTACTCCTCACACAGGGCATGTATGGCGCACGTACGCGTTCCATATCTCCATCTCTCGAGCGTAGGCAATCTTGCTGTTCGGCCTCAGATTTCTCCGGACTAGATGAGGGTCGATATCTGACAAGTCCATCGAGAGCCCATCGAGAATCGCTGCTTCAACCACTCCACGTCCGTAGGACGGTGGCTCCTCGCGGCTCTGTGCCTGGCTACCCATGGGAAAACAAATGCGTGGGCTGTGAAAAGGAGGATGCTGCGAAAGCCTTGAGGCGAGACCTGTGCGAGAAGGGTTGAGATAGTAAGGACAGGTGGGCGTGAGAGAGGGAGATAAGCTAACCGGGGGGTCTCGCGGGCACTGCCCTCACGGGCACCCTACACTATATAGAAATCACATACAAAATCAACAAAAGTGGGGCCACAACAAAAGTAAATTAAAATTCGGGTAAAATAGCTAAAAATAATAGAGTAATAAAATAAATTATATAAAGACCTAACGGATATATATATATTTTTTATATTTTTTATTAACGTTAATTATTTTTATTTATTTAATTTAATTTTTTTAATTTAAAANTTTGCTGTACTAACAAATCTATATATATTTTACTAGTAAATCTGTTAACACTATATAAAAAAAGATATAGTACTATGTTTTTAATAATTTTTTAAAGGATATAAAAAGTAGAAACAAATATTTTCTATTTTTATATATATAAAGCAAAATAAAAATAGGTTAATTTTAATCCGTTTATTTTTATTATTTTATTCGATTTAATATATAAATATTAATACTATTTTCTATATTTTTTTGNTGATTTTATGTTAAATTTATATAANGGAACAAAGTGGTTAAAAACACCTTTGTCCCCCATACAAATTTAACATAAAATCAACAAAAAATAGCATTAATATTTATATATTAAATCGAATAAAAATAATAAAAATAAACGGATTTAAAATTAAAGTATTTTTATTTCGCTTATACATATAAAATAGAAATATTTGTCCCCACTTTTTTATACCCTTTAAAAAATTATTAAAAACATAGTACTTAACTTTTTTTTTTATACAGTGCTAACAGATTTACTAGTAAATATATATAGATCTGTTAGTACAGCAAAATTTTAAATTAAAAAAATAAATTAATAAATAAAAATAAATTAACGTTAGTAAAAAAATATAAAAAATAACATATATATCCGTTAGGTCTTTATATAATTTATTTTATTACTTTATTATTTTTAGCTATTTTACCCGAATTTTAATTTACCTTTGTTGTGGCCCCACTTTTGTTGATTTTGTATGTGATTTCTACACAGTGTAGGGTGCCCGTGAGGGCAGTGCCCGCGAGACCCCCGGTTAGCTTAGGAGTATTGTTCTTTTATGCCAAGTTATATTGAAAACAAGCCTGAACGTAGGGCTTGCAAACCGTCACCTTTATACCGATGATCTAGCTACCACATTTCACATAGCTATCCGCTGTAGCAGACATGGGGTGTCCAGTTCGCCTCAATAACTGGCCTTGGAGGTGATCTTTTAAGCTTTAGTGTAGATCCCCGTATGCTCTTACTCTGTCTACCGACACTCGCCTCCTCTGCTGTACACTCCTTTGGTGGGAAATGCTGCCCTGCCCATTTATCCCGTAGACTCACGATGGCAACGTGCAACCCTTATTTTGCTCTACAAGACGTAATTTTAGAGAAGCCGAATCCCTCGCTTCTCTTTTATCTAGTCACTCTCCATAATCGAATTTTTTTTTTTTTTTTTTTTTACAGTGGCTAGTTTTATAGAATTTTAGCTATAATAATATAGAAGCATTTCTTTACATTAAAAATATAATTATTTATTGACTAAAGTTTTATTATTTACATTCCTTTTTAGGTTTTCTTTTTGCTTAAATAAAAAAAGTTTACTAAATAAGTTCAAAATTTATTGATATAAATAAAGGGCAAAGGGCAAGGTTACATCGAAGGATGGATTAGGAAGGCCAAGGGCCCTTTAGACCCAAAGAGGATAATTAGTTGAATATGAAACTGTTCCAAGCTCTTGAGTACTAGCCCTTGCTCAGCTTTCGTATACCCTTCTTAGGTGCTGGTCTGCCGACATGTCAAAGTGGGAACGCTTTGTGGAACACTTGAAGGCTTCCAAGGTGCTTCAGGTAGAGTCCACGAGACATCATATGTTCCCGCACGGTAGACTGGGCGTTATATATTGATATATCTGGTCCTAGTTTCCCGGCTCTTGTCTGTGTTCCCGGCTGTTCGCTTTCATTTGTGTCTCGCGCGTCTTGTCTCCTACCTGCGGCAGAAGATCACAAACCACCAGGTAAAATCCACGCTCAATATGGCGGGTCAGACTGCATCTTCTGACGTGGAGCGAGTGAATATAGGCTCTGCCGCTGTTCTTACACAACCACCCCTGTGTAGGCCCATCGCAACCCGAGCCACGAAAACAGCAATTCAACTCAAAACCTTTTTCAACAAGATAATTTCTAACAAGACCCCAAACCACCAGTTTAAAACTCTGTATTCAAAGACTGCACCAATCAGTACCTTCAGCAAGAGCTGACAAATATCGCGTCTAGCCGAGGACTACTAGAAGGGATACCCACGCTTTTCAGCGCTCATGGCATCACACGGATAATTTTATGTCTTTAGAGGCTTTTCAACTTACGTGTTCGGCTATTACTATTGACACAAAACAAGCTGAGCCTCTTAGAGAAGAACCTCGACCGGATTGATCGTCACGAGCCTTCGCCGTTGTTTCTCGCTTGTAGTCGGATGGACAAAAGCACAGACCGTGCGGCTGTGCCCCTGGAAATTGAGAAGGTCTTGGCTACATATGGTGGGGATTTCTATTCTTCTCACAAGAACAACTAAACCTTAATGGTAAAGAATCTCGGTTCTGATGCGTTCTATAGACGAGTTGTTGGGCCGTTGTTGTCACACGCACGCGTGCCCGGGGGTTTGGGACACCCGATATCATATAAATAATCATATTTGCGGCAAGCTGCCGATTAGATCAGCTCAGGTTAAATCAAATTAGATCGGAAGATCAGATCTGATTCAACCCAACCTTCTAAGACAATCAATTCAAGTCGGCAACTTTAGGCGAAGCTATTCAGGCATAAAGACTAAAGTTCGCCCGCCCTGTGGAAGGGAGGCCAGAGATTTACATGGCCCCCTTGGCTGCATAAGAAGATTATTATGCAATATTGAATATCTTTCCAAGCCCTTGATCCCCAGCCCTTGTTACATTGGGCCTAAGGAGTCTTTCGTGACACCTGGTTCTCTGGACAGCCACTAGTTGTTGAAAATATGTAGGAACGGATAGCTGCGAGTTCGGATATGTCCATGAAAGGCGGGATGTGATAGCTCCTTTAACGAATCTCCTTTACGAACAATTGGTAGCTAGATGACACGATAATCAGGTTTACTCAGATACGAGATGTCTTGTTGATAGTACCGTTATATTGCTGTTAATCCAGCCGACGACAGTATATACCAAGCTCAACATCGGCTTCTCAGGTAATTAACTCTTCAACAATAATTATCAGAGCTAAAATCTTTAAACTCTTTGAGATACAATAGGTTATGATACTTTAATCCAAGCTTTCGGATTTCCTTTATTTTTGAAGTTCTGCAGCGATCCGTAGAAGTAAGACATTTCGAGATGATTTTGAGCCAAACCATTTTTGGCCAAAAACTCAACTTACATTAACATAGCATAACCAACTCGGCCATCTTGCCTTACGCTGCAAATGGATGACTAATGAGGAACCAGTTGTGGACTATAGGTACCGTTGAATCGTCCTAGCTCTTAATACAGGCGTGAACGAACCTTGCTCAACGGGTCTGTCCACTCTATGAAGCCATTCGTAGCAAATCTACAGGGAATTCGCCTTGCTTAGACATCTACTATTTTCAGTTTAACATACCAGTGTACAATAGATACGGCCATAGTTCTAAGCATAATTGATTATTATGCTATTTTAGATACGGCAATGAAATGTGGCCAGCATCTGGTTAACAACGGTTGTCGTCCCGCTCTGTACTAAACGCGCTCCTGCATAATGAAGTACCTACTGTAGGTATGGAGTTCTAGACTTTTACGGAGCTTTCGCGAAATACTAGCAAATGGCCTGCAGATCTTGTTTCACGCTGTACTGCCGATGAGAGGAAACAGCATCTACCTACTTAGAACTGCGCTATCATTTCCCTGGCCCACAGACTGGGACTGGATATCTGAAACAGAGGCTAACGGCTATAGCAATTTTTTTGATGATCGCACGACGGCGAAGTGGGCTTATTCTCGGCGTTCGTGATGGACATGATTTCTAGGCATAAACGCTAGAGGTTAATTATATGATATCATGTTGAAGATAAGGATGTTTCAAATCTGATAGGTACCTAGGTATGTAACTTAGGTTGTATTGCCTTCCGTACGGCTAGTTCTATCTCTCTGATGCGCACGCATTGGAGTTAGGAAATTGACAAGTGCAAGGTTGAATGCCGATTGCCAGGATACTAAGTTGAACATGTATTTCTATTGCGCTACTCAACTTGTGGCCGGCTTGCATGATTTAATCGCCTGTGACAGATAATAATTACATGCCTCCTATATGATGATCAATCAAAGCACCTTGGAAGTTAATCTGAGTACCATCGACAAAAGCGGCGGCTTATTAACATTAATGTGGGAAGAAAAGATATTTCAAGGTATGACCAAGATATGATCTCACTCAGCCTTCGTTTATTTATACGACCTCGGGCCCAACGCGCAAAGATACGACAGTATGGGCATCAATTTCGCACGCAACGACAGAAAACGAAATCTCCATTGGCAAAAGTATATCAGTCGCATTCTTCGCGCCCTGGAAATAATTCATTGCCATTTATCTGGATGAGGCCAAATTTTATCACAAATGCCATTATGTGTAGATAATCACTTCAATATAGTGCGTATAAGTGAGTACTAATTAGAGCTTCGGATGATTTATTGAGCTTTGCACCTATGACAGCATCGGAGGAGTGCCCATGCCATTTTTTCGATGCAATATCTACCCTGAAAATTCCGCATATGTGTGAGTAGCGGGCCAGACGCTTCTCATTATACATACCACATCCGAAATATGACATAGAGTGGCTGAGCTTATTTGACCCGGAACTAAATATGGCGTGAGCTGTTACCTCCCACTTCGTAGCAAAAAGTAAGGAGACGATCTTCCGAGGTTTCCTCATTTGTATTGGCACCACCCATCTGCTGTGCGAGCATCATCTTGAAGTTTGAGATATGCTTAATATGGGGGGCACGTAGGTAATGCTACCAAAAACGCAGGGAATCTCGTTGAAGGTTTGCTTCTGCCTGCCAAGGTATGATAACATAGTGTTCCGACACATATGCTTAATGTGCAGCTGAAGGCACCGATGACCTCAAAAAACACGGCCAAGGGCCGCTCCCGTTCCAAGCTACCTAGTAGAACACGAACATCCCTTCCCATCGGTCGATGATATAACCATGTGTGGCGACCGTGCTGGGTAACATGCGCGGACTGTGTGGTATCTCATACGGTATACTCGTACTGTGTGCCATGGAGAGATCTTGGTATGTTAAAGGGGGAATAAAGTTTATTCTAGAATGTGCTTAACATCTTTCTAGAACTGCGAGATCATGCTGGGCAGCCAATTATCTTCGTGCCGCGTAGCCGAGAGGGCGACTTCGGTGAAACCGAGATGGTGGCTTCGGAGAAACCGATGACAAGCTCGAGGAATCGATAATTAGTATAAGACATCTTGGCAAGCGAGATTCTGCCCAAAGCTACCCGCCAAGATTCTCAACCAGCCCCAACTCTAATGTGCCGGGCCACATCAAGTCTCGCCTCGTGAGAGTCGTCGATCTATCGAGATCTTCAACGCAGAGCTAGACTGAGGTTCTAGAAGCCTGTTATCTTCTCCAAGGTAGCAGAGGCAATGAAGTCGACTCGAGTCGGTGCCGGTGAGCCGAACGGTACTCGAAGAGTTTCAGATTTGGACTGTCATGAGTAGGAAAGTGCCTTGATAAGGTGGCGCGTCCACCTAACGACGGGATTGCATGACTCTTATAGTGAGTGTTAAGGCACACCCGCGTGCTATGTGGAGATAACCTAGGACTCTGAAAGGAAAGGTGATACGGCCCATCAAGACACGTTTCTACCCTGCTGACCCCTGGGGAAGGAGGAGGGGGCTTCTTATCTCCATAGTAACCCTCTAACGATAGGTCTCTAGTTGACGCGTCCGCCGTATCTGGAGGGAGGTCGTCGTCTTGCCAGTGCTGCACAATATTAGTACTCAGACTGAAATGACGTGGATCCTGTAAAGACAGCCGTACTCTTGAATAAGGTGGTTAAGGGAGCGTAAAGCTTCGTCTCTAGTATCTAGGCCTAAAAAGGGCATCCGTGAGAATGGGCGCCTGGTGTCTTTTTCAAGCCATCACGAGATTTTGAGTCAATAACCTGCTATAAAGTTGGCGATTAGACTCAAATCCGGCGCTCGTGATGAAGACCATAACTCCTATTGAGCGAAGAGGACACTTGCGATGTTTCTAGCAGGAGCTAGACCTTGGGGGTTTCTGGGGTCTTTGCACATAAACGCTTGACCTCTGACGTGCCTGTATGTTGGTCATTGTCGCTAAAAAGGCGAGCTCTGGAGCGGCTATCTTAACGAGACGGCTGACGGGTGACAGCCAACAACATTTGGCACATTGTCACCCATGACTCAACCTGGGGGATCCCGTCACCCGGCCCGGTCGTAGGGGGTCGGCTCCCATTGCAACAGTGCTTCTGGCCATCCAGATCTTGGTCGAAATTAAAACCCTAATCTGGATGGAAGCCGAATGATACACATGCATGGCTCACCGCAAAGGTAAGAGCGATGAGACGTCTCCGACCGTAGGAACGCAGCAAGCCAGAATGGTCGGGCGTCAATACTTTATCGGGTTCCTGTCGGGTTGAGGGATACCACAGTATAATAATGAAATACCTGTTCGGTCCCCCTGCAGCATATCCGCAAATCCCCGACAGACAGATACGAGAGGGGTGCGACCATCGGAGCCGACAGGTCTCCTCATTGGTCTCCTTATTGGTCCTTTAGCCTCCAATTGATCACTCGAGAGCTAATGCTCGTGGGAGTAGTTTGGGGTAGCTACTATATCTTATTAAGACTATGCGAGAATCAGGAGACAGCTACTTACTAGCCTGGTCTCGTAGGAGGTGTTCTCATATAAATTACCTACAAGATGCTTATCAAGCTTCTATTTTCTACCTATCATTAATACTGAGTTGCCAAATAACTGGCCTTAGGGAGTCACCATTCAGGCTTAATTAAATACGTGATTAATAATAGAGAATGCAGCTCGGACTTGGATTCTCCAACCGTGAACAATTTGTAGAATTGGGGACATCAGGTGCAGGAGGAGGAAGCGTTTCACCACGACGCGATTGTTGTTGACTGACTATAAGCCGGCTTTGCTATCACAGAATGTAACTGAAAGCGCCCTACTAAACGAGATCTGCAGCTTACCGAATTCCGGTGGAGTGCGATTGCCGAGGTGATGTGCAGCCCAAAGTGGCAGAATGTTACCCCTCCCTTGGGATTCCCCTTGTAGCCAATAATACGTGGCGAGACAATCTCAAGCTGCCTAGGGTGGCTAGGGTTTTGACCCTGGTCTAAACCTGCGGCAACTGAGGGGTAGGGCAGAGCCACAGGAGGAGTATCTGATGGAGCGAACCGTGCAAACGGGGGTTCTGATGCCCCCCAGGCAATGAAGGAGAGATCCGGAGGGGTGAAAATCCGAGTTTTGGGCGAAGAGTGTCGCCGGGGTTGGGACGCGATGGACGACTATCGTAAAGCCTATTGAAACGAAGCATACTACAGTAGAGAACTGAAAGCGACCCGACAAGTTCTCGGGGAAAAGGAGCCGGACATCTGGATCTAACCTACACCGAAACGGTTCCCGATGATTACCTCGAGCTTTGGAGGCTTTATGTCACGTAAGGATCAGCATTTAGAGCACGATTTCTCCTGGGAAGCTGGCGTACTAAAACCAACGGTAACACGGATCGAGTTTAGTAGCAAAAGTTATATATAGGTAACATGCGAACATAGGTATAATAGAGGATCAATACGGATACTAGCAGCTATAATAGGGGATCAATACTAGCAGCTAGGTACTTGGAATGGCCTGTGGCATATCAAGCAGTACAAGTACATTGCGCGGCCGAGAGACTAACTAGTCTTGAAAGACTTTCTCCTGCAATAATGGCATCCCACTATCGAATACCTGGTGTAGGGTAGGAGAGGAACACACGCACGCACACACATAATCCTAGTTGCTCATCGCCGACGCTAGACAGGGTAGAGTGGTATGGTCTTGCGCGTTGGGATCGACTACTGCACGAGGTGCATGTAAGGGGTAATCCCTGGACTACGAAAGCGGACAGATGCATGCCATGAGAGCGGCGTGACAGGCCACCCTCTTTCGTCGCTCGCTGTGCTAGTTGAACGACTACTGACGAGCTCAAGAACTAGAGGCAACTAACTAGATAATAACTTATGGTTTCCCTTCACTCGCTATTTTTCCTTCGTGGACTAGGCTTCAGCGTAGGTAATAGGGTTTCCTCAGGAAGCTTAGCACGATAGTTGAATCTTGACGTACTGTTAGTAGCCAGTAGCCGCAGCTGGCAGCTGGTCCCCGGTACCCGGTATGGGCCATGATGGCCGTGGCCGGTGTGATGTCTGACCGCATTATGTCGAGGTTTTATAGAAAGCCCAGCCAGCTCGTCTATCGCGAGCAACCTCGCGTAGTTGGCAAGGGAGGCGTTATTACGTACTCTACCGAATATGGATTTTCCAAAGTCGTCATCTCTGAGGAGCGAGCAGCTCCTTTTTCCCCCACAGCTGGCCATGCCAACGCCAACGTCCAAGATAGACGCGCAATAGTCTAAGCGCGAAATCTCTTTCGTCTTACGTAACTGATGGCCTGTCCATCCGTAATCTTGGTACTATGCTGAATATACACCGGTAGTTGGTGTGTATCTTCGCTTAGAGGCATAGCTCTTTCACCGAGTCCCACCAGCTGCAAGACCGGTTGGGCTGACTGCAGGTCTGTCTCCTGCAATCAATATCAAGTGGTCCAATCCATCATATGATAGGGTGCTCGCCTCGTTTGAGCGTTGATTTGTATCCGTGCGGAATGACGCTTGACCGTTTTCATGTCCTTCGCGACGTGATCTTTGACAATAACAAATACCTACACTTCTTCGGTATGCAGGTGAGGTGATTGTGGAAGCGGCATATTTTCAGTCTACTACCTACTGTATGTACAGTAGGCAGGTAGTGCGCCGAGTGGATAAAAGGGCATGAACCGCACTTACTGAGGCCCCGGTCCTTACCTAGACTCCATCCAGACAGGTCTTGTATGGATGTAAACGTATTCCGCCGCCCCCGAGCAGCCCGAGGCGTGCTACGGGCAGGACTACGGGACCACACACATGTGTCCCTATCACACCTCTCCTATTTGAATGAGGCGAGCAGCCGGGGTGCCTGCCGGATTCGCGTCGTTTTGTTTTGCTTACATTGGGGAGATCGTCGATTAATACTCCTTCCCGTATCCGGCTAGTCCATATGGGCTTCAGTCTTCAGTGTCCTCTGCCCAGCCCTCTGTCCAAGTCTTGGCCTTCTAAAATCACCGTGCGGCAGTGGGTGTGGTGTCACCCTAGACGAAGCACCCCAGGCACGGTAGCGACAAGGTTCGTGATGGCTGGGCTGGGCTGGGCTGGCTAGGTAGAGAGAGAGGGCTGGCAGCAGGCAGGCAGCTCACCTCGGTGTGTGTCCACTAATTAGACTGCAGGAGCTAACTTGCGCAATGTTCCGCACGCACACTAACTCCGCTGTAATAGTGTAGTTTCGTCTCTTAGCAGTACTGTACCCTACCCGAATGCCGAAGCGAGCTGGTTTTTCCGGTGGCTGTCGTACCACTTCATGGGAATCTTGAACATCGTCTGAATTCTAAAGACCGGCTAGGGAGTTTATTGACTTATAAGTCTACTTTCGTCGGAGAAGATAGTTTTGCAAAATAAATCGACACTTTGCTGGCGTCAAAATTAACGCATAGCCCTACGAAAAGACGGAACTCAAATAATTAATTAGAGTCTAAGTGTTGATACCCCGGGTTTTGTGGGGAGCTCATACAAACCGCCGTGATATTCCGATTCCACCATTTTGTTGCACCGACAGGGTAGTTGGCAGCTTGGTTTCGCCGGGTATTTCCACCCCAGAGTTTTGTTTTAGAATATCGGCAAGCTGCCAAGCCCTGGCTCAATATGTGGAAATGATCCGAGGGCATCGTGACAAATGGAGGGCATATTATTGAACAAGGTAACTAATTCTATTTTGCTGATAACTCCAGAGGGCTCTATATCATCACCACCTTTTCCATACTAATGCAATATGATGTTGTATAAAAACTCCGCCCAATAGCTGCCGTACAAAAATGATGCATGAACGCCAGTTCTCCGCGTGGTATAATGCCTCTGGGGGCTAATATCTTCCAACCCTTTCTTCCCCTGACCCAGGTGTACAATGATATCGTCCCCAGAACGCCAAGCGAAGTGACCTATTAGTCTCGCTTTCTAGACCGGCCACCCACGCTCCAGCCAAGGTTCCAGCTCTGGATAACGCCGTATAAAGTTTTCATGCATTCCCCAGTTTCGTAAATCCCATACATGTTCCGAAAACTCGTTAGTGGCGTAAATCGAACCCGTTGCAAAATCAACCGTAAACGCCTCTGTAATAGCAACCGGCCAGTTTTTAAGCCGCAGATTTGTACAGTAGAGGTGTCGAAACTCTGGTGTGTTGTAAAGAGCCTGCCTCTCGATAATCGCGCTGCGAAGATGGGGCCAGAAGATAAAATCCATCCATTGGGGATGGGGTATCGTTTGTTGGTTAGGCTGGGGAGGAAGGATTTCCCCCAGTCCAACGAATGTATCTCTCGTCGGCTGTATTAGCCAAGCGATGAGGGCCCTAAATAATAGAAAGCAACCGACACGTTCCAACGGGAGCTCGAGGTTATTCGCGTCGAATATTGACGTGGCAATATCGACGAGTGGATAACTGGGAGCGGCTTGAGTCTGCGGACCCTGCAGACCAAGAGATCCTAGTAGATGCTCGTGGACGTGTAAAAGAGGCTTCATATTCACACGATGCGGGCCCAAGATGACCTCGCGGTGTGGTTGCCCTCCGGCAAAATCCGTCAGGCGTCGGCAATCAGCAATATACCCCATGATCAGTGTGTCATCTGGGCAAGAAGCATCCGAAGTGAGTACCGGCAGCTCCAGATATGCTGGCCTTGAATTTTGTGCTAAATTGTTACCATGGGCGCTTAATAGTACACCGGGTAAACGTTCCACGGCGATTGTTGGTACGTTGGAGAGATGGGTACGATGCCGATCTGTGGGGGGCATCCAAACTCTAGAAGTAACTGATTAGACTTCAGCTCTGGATATATGATTAACAAACAGCGGGGGGAGAATTACCTGACTTAACATCATCAAATCCCATATCACTATTGGTGATACATGACACCGCGGGCGAGTGTATCGCCGGTGGCATGCTAGACCTCTCGAGAATAGCAGACGACGTATTAGGCGGGAAGTAATTGTTGGCGTAGTCTTCTGGCGCTGCCGGGGAGGAGGGGCTGGAGACAGTCGACGGCAAAGAACACGGTACTGAAGCAGGCCAGACGTTGGTGGTTTCGTGAACGTTGCTGTATGGAGGCAGATCCGAAACTATAGGATATTCAGGTGTACTAGAATGGCCATATGCGGACTGGTGAGAGCTCGAACTGTTGTATGCTAACCATAGTTAGTTTTGACGCCAATGAGCCTGTTTTTTGGTGGGAGATGTACAGCTTGGGTACGACAAAACAGGTCGTGCGGTACGAATCCCTAAGCTCTCACGTAGCTGTTTAACTTTCTTCCTCGAGAGCCCTATTTCTCCCCAATAAATCTCGGACCGTCTGGTCTCGACTCTGCTGGCTCCGAAGCTCATCTATTTCTCTCTCGAGGTTTTCTATATGTTCCTTGGTGCGTGCCCGAATGGCTCTTTGAGCCTCTCGATCATTGGCACGTTTCCGAGCAAGCTGCGAAGGTGTGAGAGTAGATACACTTCTAGTGCCTGAACAGCACTGTTAACGACACACACGTTCCAGAGACATTTAGGGTTTCTGTAATAGGCAAGACTCACCCTTACGCTTGCCCGCCTTGGGCTTGTCTACGGTAGGCTTAGTCATACTGACTGACGATTCCGAGTAGTTTGAAGCAGCTGGTGATGAGTTCCGAGAAGATGAAGACGGGAGTGGATGGGTGATATGATCCATATCTACCAAGTGAAGGCACAGGTTGTGCCTTGTTAATAGTGTTGAGAGGGTTGGAGAGGCTTCGTTGTATACGTGGATCGTATACTTAGAGGAAGAGGTTCGATGGTAGGTCCAAGACGATCAGCAATGGACTACCCAAGACTACCAGGGTCCCGTTTGGTTTGGTGTCATGGGAGATATATAATGAACATCTGATGGGGCAAAGCAGCGGAGCGACCCCACACACAACACTACCCTCCCTGTTGCCAGTTCCTGCCTACGGCTGCTGAAGCGTACTATAGACTAATGAGCCCCTGTCGATTATTATCGACGATGGGTTGAGCAATGGAAACCAAGACAGATCCCTGTTGTTTTTTCTCACTACCCAGTACCGCTTATACTACTACACAGCACCTACAGTACATTCCACCACACTCCGTCGTTGGTCACAGAGGTTGCGTACAGTACTGTATGCTCTGTTGTGACTAGCTACAGTGCAGTGCAGCTGGCTTAACTCTAAGCTGATGGATGACAGTTCAGCTGTGGCTGGATGTGGTAATTCTTGCCCGATGCAACAAGCCCGTTAGATCTCCGAGATAGGTCATGTCTATGGAGTGGGCGTCGAGCTTCTGCAAGACTTCTGCAAGACATCCGGCAGTCGTCGTATCAAAGCCCATCTCGGATCGTTCTTGAGTAAACCGATGGTCAAAGGGCAAGGATGGCTATGGTAAATAGACTTTACGCTACGAGCGCGCTATCGAGGTGGAGGTCTGTACAGTAGTAGCTGGCACTACAGTTATAGACACATGGTAACCCATAAATCCCGTGTGCGAGCCAATGACGAATTGGCCTCCATGATATACTACAAAACGTCACACATACAGTATAAGTATTGTGTAACAAAGCTTGTTTTACCTTGCGGCATAGCGTACAGCGAAAGTCTAGGACGGACGAGAGATCGCTGGAGATATCCTCCTAAGAAAGCAGCTATAGCTGGGTTAGTCGAGTTGCCTATCGAGTTACTGTACGCATCTGAATTCTAGGTCTTCAGCCAAGCCTGCAAGAGTGGATACAACAAGCGCAAACGCTGAAACACACAGTCGACGGTGGACGTGGATCAAGGCATCTTCCGAAGGAGAAAAAAAAAACAACTACCACCTAGACTAAGGTTAGTAGACAGACTGGGTACGTACCTACTACGATGGGCGCCACCTACGTGCAACAAAATTGTGATAGACACAACATTGAATGCATAGAGGTTCCGACATCCCTAGTATTACCTAGTAGAAGGTTAAGGCATTATGAAATGATAATGACAATGATACCGTAGTACTAGGTAGTGAGCATAAAGAGATCAATGTATCGTGATAACCTGATGTGTATATCTCGGCCCCCACCTACATTAAGACACTGCATCATGTTGGCTGATATGAGCGCCGCGTATCGGTATTCTCTGAGCGAGGGTAGATGACGAAGCCTTCACACTGCCAGTGGATCTCAAAACTCCCGCGGAGGTGCAAATCTGTTTATGCCGGCTAGTCACCACGTGCAATCTTCTAGAACCATTCTGTTGAAGGTTGCGCCCGAAGTAACGTTGGGATGTTGGCCCGGTAGGTAAAGATATGGGACGATCATGTCCTTCCCAAAATTCTAGTGCTACACCCAGCAAACTCTGTTGTGCCTACCAACCGCCTTAGGGCTAAACGACCTCATCGTATCTGAAGTCGGACATGCCGACTGGAGTAGCGGAGAGTTTCAACATATAGCTGATTGGACAAATGAAGGTATTGTGGTTCATGTACCAGATCTAGAGCCTGGGAAGCGTCCGAGAACCGGGACTTGAGACTTGGGACCCACGCGACAAGGCTGTGGCTGGAACACGTTGTTGGTCGAGTCCAATTATTTGAGTTCACGCCGGTTCAAATTATTCAGTTTCAATCGGGGTGAGGCCTCGCCATCGATCATATCGAGGTTGGGCAGCGAGGTACTGCTAATTGGCAAGCTCGGGATTCTCATCCTTCACCGCATCTACTAACTCGTCCATGTTGCCAACCTTCGTCGGACCAACTACACCAGACGGGGGCAGGGCCCAGTCCGGAAGAGGACTGACATAGCTCCAGCGACCGCCAGCATCCTCGTAGCGCAGACTGTGCAACCACAACGATAACTCCTGCTCTCCAGGATCTGTATACAGAGGGGTATCGCAAACCTCGCAAAGCTCCCCGGACATTTTTTCCGCCTTTTTCTTGTAATATTGATCTACCATTTCGTCGTGGTAGGCAACAGCATCGGCCACATCATCTTTTCCCATTCGGTTTAGTCTTGATATTATATCTTCATCGGTGTTTTCGAGCGCATCGGGGTCATTGAACCCGAGGTTGGCGCCCCAGACCCTTTGGTTTGCATAGATTGGATCATTTTGGATTGGATGTCCCAAATGTTGCAGGTGAACCCGAAGCTGGTGGGTTCTGCCAGTCACGGGAAGACAGCGAACGATCGAGTAACCTTCCTTGCGTATCCACGGCCTGGACTTCTTGTCGGCGGATGCACTACCTGACGATGGCCGCGCTTGCGGCTCACGTGGAGGATAGTAAGCTAGCTTCTTGAAGACGGTGCGGGCAGATTTGCCATCGGCTCGTATCCTGTTCAGACCGAGTTTGGGGGAGATTCGAAGGATAGGTTGGTTGCAGACGACTTCTCCATCGGGGAAATCGCCAATGACTCTGGCGAGGTACTCCTTGCGGACAGACCGTTTTTTGATCTGCTCTCCGAGCTTTTCGGCAGATTTGGGGTTTTTGCAATGAACATGATACCACTGGTCAGCCTGTCCAATCTGTTGCAGGTATGGGCGATCCACTCGGGACCACGCTCGGCCTTCATGATCTCGATGATGGAGTTGTAGTTGTAGCGGCCGGCAGGGTGGACGGGTATGCCCGACGGCTTGTTGAGCACAATCATGTCGTCGTCCTCGTGGAGGATGCCTATGGCGGCGGCCGACACGGGGGGTTCGTGTCGATGGATGGTGTGAGACAATAAGTTGCCGTTCTCGAGGACGTAGTCGGGGGACACGGCCTTGCCGTCCACACATACCTGGCCCGTCTCGATGGCATGCTTGTAGTAGGAGAGCGGCCGGTCTCTAAATTCGCTCTCGAAGACATCAAGCACTTTTCGCCCCCTCCACCGCTCCTTGCACCAGGTCTTGTAGGTGTAGTGGTAGGGCGCAACTCGTCGCAAGCCGTTCTCGAAGTAGTAGGGCGCAGGCCAAGCCGGCTCGGGCTGTGTCGTCGGCGCTGGCGCTAGCGCTCGTGTTTCTGCCGCGGCTCCCTCGGCAGACTTAGTGCCTGTTACAGAGAGGGGTGCGAGATCGGGTATCGAGATGGCTGGCGCATCTGCGTTTGCGGGTGACGGGATCTCGGCGGCTTTGCTCATCGTGTGCAGGTTTCTTGTACGTCTGCCGAGAGCGAAAATCCAAGTTGAACAGGCCACCTTTGACATAGAAAGGAATCTAACCTGAGACTAGAACATAGTACGGCTATGCTATTATGTATCGACGCGATTTCCTAGAAAACGATCTCTCCCTTAGAAAGCACTGAACGAGTAAGCAAGTAAACCATGAGATATACCTTGAATGGTGAGCTGATGTTGCAAGTAATGCAGAGTGTACATATGAGGGGCCGATTGTAGGAAAATTGGCGGTCGATGGTGGCAGAACTACATAGACCTCGGCGAAAGCGCCCAGGTACCCAAATAACCCCACCCGGACAGTCCCTGCAGTTGCTTGCCAGTCCGGCATCACCGGGGGTAGGTTAGCATCCCTTTCCGGCTGAGGGTGGTAACTTGAGCTTAAACTTACTGTAACTGGTCTCAACGTATCATCAAGCATTCTGGTGAAAACAGTTCTCTCTTCTCGTTGCACATGATGACTTCGTCAAAGCATTTGAAAACTAGAACGCGACAGGACTACCCGTTCATGCTGGAATACAGGACACGATGGTATGGTGAACCCCGTGAGAATAGACGCGCGCTGTCTTGAGAACCGTCTTGAGAACCACAGGCTCATTGCTTCACTTCACATATATTAGGAGCGATAACGACATGTATGACCACATGAACAATTCCGTCTATAACTTCCTGTAGGTGGACATCATATCATTGTCGTCGGCTGTAGGAACTCCCCTGACATTTCGTCGTGTAGCTTCGACTCCGTCATCAACACATATCTCATTGACCATTGCGGACTGCATCCGCCCACGTCAGCGCAACACCCCCTGATGGCTCACACCCACTGCGACTACTTCTCCGCCATCTCGTACCCCAAGGTCGCCCAGCTATGCCTGCGGGTCAACAAGCTCAGCAGATCCAGCGTAGTCTACGAGGTCGCACTGTTCGAGAAAGATGTAGAGCAAGTCAAGGCTGTTGGTGAATTTATTCATGTCTTCGTCGACCGTGCCACTCAGCGCCCCAACGCCAACGGCATGAACAGCCAGCTCCGCCACGGCCTACAGAAATTGCTTGCGGCCGAGTCTCCGAGCAAACTATAGCTGCCGCGCTGTCTTGGCGCTCCCTTCTCAACTAACTTGGTGGCTACCTTGTCCATATAAGAGGTGTCACAGATTACCTACTGGTACTGCAGCTGCTGCCTGGCTCCGCCTTGATCTCCGCTTGTCAACATCTTCTCCAGCAGTTCTAGATCGCCGAGTGCCAATTCCGGTGTCTGCTCGGAATGAAGTTTTCCAGAAACCATCGCCTCCGCCCAAGCCTGGACTTCCTCCCTGATGCTAGTCCCTTTCTCAAAAGTCTTCTCCTCGGTCTTAGCGTCTTGCCCGACACCCCGGACCGTAACGACCTTGTCAGAGCCCGCCTCAACATATCCATGCTCGCAGGCGACGTGGAAGTCGGAGGCTTTAAATGTTGTTCCCGCGCTCTGAGTATAGGAGCCGACAACACCGGATTTAGTCTGTAGGATAGCGTAGACGGTGTCTTTGGGGGGCAGGTGGCTTGTGACCAACGATGTCAGCGCTATCACGCTAGCTACGGTATCCTCGCCCAACAATTTTCTGATTGCGGCTGTATAATGAACACCTCCATCGAGAAGAAAGCCACCCTGGTACTCAGGCGTAGTGCGCCAGGGTGTCTGGTAGTACTTGTTGTCCGTTTGCATCATGAAGCCCACCCTCACAACAAAACCAGTCACCCGACCTAGCTTCTTGATTTCCTCCGCGGCGTAGGCAAAGCCCTTCATAAACCGGAAGTTTTCGCCAATGACTAAGGTAGCTTTGGTCTCTGTCGAGGCCTTTTTATAGTACTCAATGAGATCAATGGCTGTGTGGAGGTCCTTAGCAATAGGCTTTTCAGCCAAGACATGTTTCCCAGCAGTCAGGGCTTTCTTGATGAAAGTCGGCTGATCTACGATGGGAAGAGCGAGGATTAATCCGGAAATGTCGTCGCGTTTCAAGAGATCGTCATACGACTTGTCTAGACCGGACTCAGACGAGTAGACCTCGACCTTCAGGCCGGCATCGGCCAGCATCTTGGCAGTTTCTTCCGCTGATTTCAATGAGCGCGACCACACGGCCTTGACAGAAACGAGAGGGCAGGCAATTACGGCAGGCTGGATTAACACTATTAGCCAACTGACCTTGATATATATGTGCTCATTATTATATAACATAGAAAGACGACAGATACTTCAGAGTAATAATACTAGAGAATGGCACTCACCACATGTTGTTCCTTCATGAAAATCCCCCCACCGATGAGGGCAATTCCTAATGGTGCCGCCATTTTCCTAGCTTGAGAGTATGGAGAAAACAATACTATAGCACGCTGCGCAGTTGACGAGCCCTGTGGGAACTTTCGCGACAGTTTCGGACACAAACGGAGGGTAGATGGACTGCGACGACGATGATAGAAGGAAATACGAAGAGTTGAGTAGGCTTCCGTGTCTTTTATAACCAGCGCACCTATATAAATCCATCGATGGGCTCACGTCGTCCCCGGTTCTCCGCCTACATAGGCTGGTAAGGCACCAACTGATCACTGGCCCGGTGCGGAGTCACCCGATTTGGCAATTGTAACAGTTCTTGCTTTCGATTGGGCGACTGATGGTCTGCATCACAACGTCACCTCCCCTTAAACGTGACGCGCTCCTGTCTATCTCCTCATCCTAAACAGTCCAATCAGTGTATAGTTACATGCCGGTAGCGCTTGACATTCGGAAACCAAAGGCCAGACATGATCCGCGCTCAACACCAAATACCCCAACTCCCAATATCCGACAAGTCAATTCTACCCCTCAGCCCTAGAGGTCGCCAATATCAACTCTGATGTGCGCGCATTAGAGAATAGGCAATGTCGCCAGTCGATGTAGGTACCACAGGGTGCTAGGGAACAGCAGGTCACAGTATCGCTTCATTATATATCAATAAATCATAAGGGGATAGGCGCTTTATCGATGACTAGCTACAGCCAGCCCATCACGGCTTCCCGTCCCAAACCTTCGAGAGAAACTCCTCAATTGGTGTGAACTCGTACTCGGGGAAAATCTGATTCATCTCGTCCGACGAGTCCCATGCGCCCTTAGAACTGCTAAGCAGAGTCCCGATGCATACCATTTTGAGCAGTGCCTGTGCCTGTTCGTCCGAGACAGATTTATGGACAGCCTCTAGGCCCCATGAGGCCTTCAGCTCCCCGGCTTCGAGGTCTTCAATCTTCATTTTCTCGATAGTGAATGGGCGTCCTGTGTATCGTGTTAACGCATTGCAAGACTTAGGAACTGTTCTCGCGTATCGAGAAAAAGAACTCCCTGTACCTCGTACTCTGCCACCAATGTTCAGCAGTTCTGAGATTGAGACTGCATTGCCGCGGATACCTCCCATAGTGGGCCATTCGCCGTCGTAGTCAACGGCCCGAGCGATAACTGCCGCAGCGTCCGTCACAGTGGTAAAGGTCATGGTGGCGTCCTCGTGGCCATCTATGACGAGTGCACGACGGTTTTTGAAGTCGAAGACCGTTTGTAGCGGGTCGACGTACTTCGACGTCTTTTGTGGAAACGCCAGGTAATCTAGGAAGAGACCGGGCTGGAATAGCGTGTACTCGATGACCTAATCATGAAAAAGAGCTCAGTTGTCGCCGTTCGGAGTATTGTGGGAGGATGTCTTACTGTTTTGTCGAGTTCACTTCTCGTAGATATTCTCTCACTCTCTGTTTTCCCTGCCACCAAGCCATGTTGTCTAACCCTCGACTAATGGCGAAGTCAGATGCTAGTTTGATACACATTAAGCGAGGGATCATTGGTATTACCTTCCATATTCGCTCGGCGCAAAGCGTCTTACGCCAGCGCTGATTGCAGCATCGATCAAATTCTTTTGCGCAGTCTGGTCGGGATCTGAGAGCAGTTGGACGAAAGACAAGGCGGTATGTGTTCCCCGCAGTGCCTCGGTCAGCGCCCCCTTGTCGTTATAATCGACGGCTTGCCATTTCACATTAGAGGGAATGGCGGCGGTTGGCGCCGGCTATCATTCCATAATATCAACATCAGATTCCTGTATTGTGATCAATCGATAATATTGCACTCACACCCCTGCTGAATATCGTAATATCGTGTTTCTTCGTCGCCACGAGAGCATCGACAACCTCTCGCGCGACCTCTATCAGATCCTTTAGTTAAAAAACGCCGCGGGAACAGGCAAGTTTGACCTACGCCCAGAACCACCAGCTATAACGACCTTGACCATTCTGATATTCCTCTCGCGTTTACCTGGGAGGTGTGAACTTTCAAAGATGGATAGTAAACTTGGCGACGAGGCATCCAGAGCACGGTATGGGTGTTGAAGGACATATTATCTCAGACTCTGGCAGATGAAATCCCCCCCTTTTAAGCCTGGGAAATAGTTGCATTCGACCGCCGCGGAGTAAATCTGCCACGTCCGTGCGCAATGTTTCCGCCGCGGCGGAGTTTAGGATAGTCGATTGATATACGTACCGTAACAGCGAAGGCGACGGATATATCTACTTGATGCATTTCGACTGTTCCTTGGATGTTTTCGGATGTATTGCCCAATGGTATGGTGTTGATCCCTAACTAAGTACTCAATCCCTCGGGTCTAATCTAATAAATTCGAAAACAACAGGCTGTGAGTGTATATAAAATTTACAAAAACAAAAACAAGTTCTCGTTACTCGTTCTTTTACCAATCATTTAATAATACCATGTATTTCACGTGATAAAAACGATTGGTGACGTACTATACAACATAGCTCGTAGAGTCTCCGTGTTCTATAGCTAGCTGAACATAATGTATGGACTCCGAAGCTAAAGCTCTGGAGGGACAAGCTCCTAGCAGAGCGTCGCCATTCCCCAAAGTAAGTCGCAATATCGTCACACTCATAAGAGTATAATAACCACGCTGATGTGGGCTAAGGAGAGGTTGGATGAAATACAGCATATTAATAAAACTTTTCTAAAATCGGTAGTATTTATTTGCGAAGAATATGTCAGCTCGATATATAGATTAACAAGATTGTTTCTCTTGTACACAAGTCCTGACGATGAAGCGGAGTGGATAGGGACGGAATTCCTGTTTTGGTAGTTATCCGAAGGTTTCTAGGCTAACTCCGAAGAAATAATATGAATGTAAGTATATTGAAGCTCTACATCTAGGCCGCAAAGCAATACATAACATAGGTAACTTTTCTACATGTTAGCATATAATTATACAGAATAGCCAGTATACGACATAGAGACCTCCTCTCATTTAGGCAGGTAATTATACCCATTAAGGAGTGCATGATGATTTTGTGTTGGGAGTGCCGTTCTAGTGTTGGTTTCTCATCTCTTCTGTCAGCAACTCTTATCAGAGCAAACCAACATTAACGGAATCGGAGCACCGGGGTTACCCTGCGGAATCCGAATACTGTTGCCTGGAGACCCCTCGTATGAGAACATATCCGTTTACTTTGCAAAGGGAGATTGAATGTTTGAAACGCCTACTATATCTTATCTAACTTTATAATTGTTCTGTGAAAATTATAAGAGAAAATCAGTCAAGTCGATTCCGGCAATGTCGCCCACGCTAAAATTTCATATAAGAGGCCTCCGCGACGGGCTCGAGGACGGCAAGCTCATGATTGCCGCGTTCGACGCCTCGCTGGCCCAGCTTGCGACAATCGGGAGCGGTGCTCAATGGGGCTCCAAGCCGCTGTCCGAAAGGGAAAACATAGACGACCGGGTCAAGATCTTTGAGCAAGCTAGAAGGTACCAATTGACCGGCGAGGGCGCTCCGATCCGAATCTTCATCATTGAAACCGAGATTGAAAACACGGACGAGCTGCCCGCTTCCGCGCATATCCGGACCGACGATGCGGGAAAGAAGTTGTTGTTCGCCGGGTCCATGATGCTCTCGGAAGGGTTGTATCCTCACTACTTGCGCCCGCATTTCGAAAAGGACTCGATTAGGAAGGCACTGGACGGAACTAAAGACTATATATACGTCGAGGCCCTCATCACAGACTACCGAGCCGGGCCTTGGCGCAAAGGTGCTGGCGCCGCGCTGTTGGAGCATGCTCAGCGATTTTGCCGGGAACGGGGGCAGCGCATCTTGTACTTAGACGCGTACGCCGGAAACGACCGAAAGCTTCTCAAGTAAGTATATATCTGCGTAAGACAAGTCCTGCTTTGGTTGCTAAGCTAGCCTAGATACTATGAAGGGCAGGGCTTTTCTACAATCGATAACTTCGAGAGCCCAAAACCGGACGGGTCTAAATGGCCCGGAGCGTTCCTTCGCATGGATCTTGTGTGATTGGAGATCTTTGGGGGTTCGATGTGGATTCCAGGATAGGTTTTATAAATACTCCAGCGTATTCGCGAGTGGCGTATCTGATTAGTACATTACACCAAGAGCTATCCGAGAATAGATATCAAAAAGGTAGAGATTTTGACTATAGCAATTCTGCTCCTTGTTTTACGAATCTGGTGTGATGTTAGAGGATGAGTATTACTGGAATAATCCTTCACCGACGGACTTGGATTTTGACAATGCGCAAGGTAGAATATACGGTAATGGAAGATTATACAGATCTTGCTAGTTAGGTTTCCTCATATAGGTATACAGTAGAACAGTCTTTCTAGGAGATGCAATAGATTCTGGGCTAGACTCACTTAGTCCTTTAAACAACGAGGACTTGCAAGGCATGTATAAGTGTTGCTATGTAGGTTGATATGCCGGGTGCCTAGGTTAAAGGCTAGCGATACTCTATTGACCAGAAAAGTGTTGATTACACAAATTCCGACCCCAACTTAGAGTTGGTAGTATTCCTAGAGGCTCCAGAAAATTCCAGCGGGGTCATCGGCGCCTACTACAGTTTACTATGTACTATTTAAGGCCACTTCGTCCGGTCCAGGGGCGTGGCGTGCTTGACGTATCCTATCCTATTGTCCAGCGTTGTGTTTCTACCATCGGGTACGACAGGACCATACTTGGGGTGAACTAAAAGTCCTGGAGTAAATGGATCAACCTTCACCTGTTCCATTCCCTCAATCAAGGTATCCCAGTTCTTGCATTCGTGAGCAATTGTTCTGTTTCCACCAGGCAAGATACTCTCGTCAAACCAGATCATGGTAAGAGGTGTCTCATCGGCTTTGCACATGACAACTTCCACAAGCATCTGCAGGCAATGCACTAGAGACGAGTTAGCGGGTTAGATAGGATATTTGACATAAAATAGGTAAACAGCAGACTCACAACTGTGCTCGAGTTGCAATTCTTTCTCCTCTTCTGTCATGTCGGGCCAGTAGTGCTCCGGGAAGTACGATTGGTGAAGACGTTTCTTTCGCTCGGGTTAGAACATCGAATATTTGAGACAGATATAATATACTTACTAGACAGTGTAATTGATGAATAAAAGCGTAGTTGGCCAAGTAGTTCCCATTGGGTAGCCGAATACTATCTCTTTCTCGGTCGAGGGATTGGATGTACTCCTTTGGAACTTCGGCATAGAAGTATTGCATAATAGAGCTCCAATTAGCATCCAGCTCGTCACTTGGTTTTCCGACAAGATTATAGTCTTTAGAGGTTTCTGTATGGCCGAAGTATGTCGGCTCATACTTAATGTGTTTCCTTATCGGGGCTGTAAGATAGTCAGCGTCGTCATTATAACCGCAGACATAAGGGGACTCTTACTGTCAATGACATTAGCACCATGAAGCCTTTCCTTCTTAAGCCACAAGTAGGGGATAGAGACAAGAACTGCAGAGTACGCCACAAAGACTACAACACCACCCAAGATGAGCCATCGTGACCAGCGAGACTTTTTTACATGAGATGACTTGAAGTCTTCATATAGGAGATCGTCTGACTCAGTAGCGGACTGGTCGTCCGGGATGGGCGAGTACGCTGATTTTTCTTCTTTTCGTACGACGCCCATTTTGTCAGTCAGAAATCTCCCTCCTAGCAGAAGCAAAATGAGATAGCCGTGAGCAAAGACGGAAGTGAGCAAGCAAAAGCGCTCGGACTTTACTGGGTAATAACAAGAATGTCGGAACAGCTTACCTAATAGGAAGCATGAAAGGTCGGGTGCCGATAATAGCGAGATAATCTATGTCGTGCTACGCTTGGATATATGATATCAGCATTTAGAGAGATGCGTCGAAGTTAGCGAGATGCATCGCATGTTTGGTAAGCACTAAAGAGCTCACCTTCCTAAAGCAACGCAGGATCGGGCGATAATTATGCACAGATAACGTATACGATTCTTCAACAACAGTGAGAGTGCTTCTTCAGCATCGGATTGGATATAGAGTGAGGGGAAATCAAAACCTATCGATGATCGTCACACCCCAAGAATCTCGCGGAAGGCAAAACTAGTCTGCAATGCATTACGAAGAACTTACATCCTGGTCACCTCTCACGCCTCTCAGGCGGGGACGGGTATGAAGCAGATGCTTAAAGAGGATTGGCATCCTCAATGGGATTGATTCATTGCCTTGCTCTCTTCCATCTACCTAAATCTTAGGATCTGAAATCTATTATTCTTTAACTTACGCAGTCAATTACGAAAATGCAGTTTAAACAGCTTGCCATTGTTGTCCCCTTGGTATTGGCATGTGCCTCTGCCCTTCCAGTCGGAGAAGACAGTAAGTTACAACCTGCGAGTACCTGTCTCCGATATCTCAACACTAATTATTTTCAGAGCGTGCAGACCTGGAAAGGCACCTTGCGAAGAGAGAGCTAGAGAAGGACAACGATGATATCTGGCTCTGGAAGAAAGCCGAGCTCGAGAAGAAGGGCGAACTTGAGAAGGACAATGATGATATCTGGCTGTGGAAGAAGGGTCAACTAGAGAAGGACAACGATGATATTTGGCTATGGAAGAAGGGCAAGCTTGATAAGGATAATGATGACATCTGGCTTTGGAAGAAATCCGGCCTAGAGAAGAAGGATCAACTTCAGAAAGACAATGATGACATATGGCTTTGGAAGAAGGACCAGGTTCAGAAGAAAAGGGGCAACCTCCAGAAAGACAACGACGACATCTGGTTGTGGTAGTGGACGAATCGGATAATGTGGGTAGTAGCGGATTAATAAATTGAATCTTGTTGAAGCTGTCCGCAAAGGTAATGATCGAGCCAAATTCGACAGACGGAGAGCCATTACACACATTCTAATTATTATTATAGAGCGGTTGCCGGATACGTTAGCGTAATCCATCCAACCCCAAGAAAGCCGCACCGAACACCGGTCGGTGTGGTATCCCCGGATCTTTAACAATCCTAATCACTTGGCATTAGTTGGCGGATTGGAACTTTTCCCTATGTAGTGTACACCTAGCTTGTCCCACTGATAAGCTTAGTAAATACCGTTTAGGAATCTAAGTGCATGTACTCGATAGGTTTGATAGGTCTAGTGGTAATACCGCCGGGTCTGGTTGGCATCCGGTGGAGCAGTTGGCTGTCGTCATCTTTTATTGTTGAACCTAGTCCATCATATGACCCCAGTCTTAACATTGACGATTGATGCTGAAGTCGGGCTGGGCAGTTAACATGACCGATCCAGTTACAAGTGATTATGTGAAGGTCGGCCGAGCACATGATGACCTGCTGGAGCGTCTTGAGGCAGTGATCTACAGCTGACGTTGATAAGATCCTTCGTTGAGAATACTCTGTTACATAATCCTACCTAAATGAGTGCGGGTAGTTTAGCTGAGTCCACAGCAGCTACCGGCTTCTCCGCATGGTAGTCTCGGGACGAGAACTTTCGGAGCATGTCATGGAATCCGACCAATTTCACAGTAACTCCGATGCGGTTAGTGTCACCACTCGTAGACTCATGAGCCAATGCATTTAATGTGTGGCTTCCATGCAATAAAGAGCTAATTTTAGTGATCATTAATAGGGTCGAAACATGAAGTAGTAGAATTTAAACCAAGTTCAAAAACATATTCATAGGAAGAAGTCCTTAAATGACGACAAAAAGAACAAGCTACTAACACTCACTGGCATATACACACCCCCAGACTCTGCGGGAAGGATCAAGCTACTATTAAGGAACTTCCCAAGTTGTTCTAGCTCATTCTTGTTATGTCTAGGAGCTGTACAGGACTCAGACATAGTACTGTAATAGTTGGAATTGATGACGTGTGAACCCTTTTGAGGCAGACTTCGAGTAATCTTGTTCTATGCCTCATCCATCTCCGCATTCACTTGACTATTACGCCAGGTGACAGTTAGTCAAATTTGCCTAGATATTACCAAGCATACTGCCAGCTCACAGAGTCAAGAGCAGTGCATATAGATGTAAGAATTAGACTGAAAGCTACTAACTTATTAATAGCTATTTACGAGCCACATTCTCGAGTGTGTAATGGCTCTGCTTTTGTTTTAAGCTTCAAGGTTTGCCTATATCATAGATTGTCCAGCGTGAAGGGGTCTAGTTAAGCTATACGGCATTAACTGTCTATATTCGGTATGTATTGTAGCCGTAGGCAACGCTATTAAGAGGGTTATGCGTAAGAGGGCTCTCAGTAATTCCAATGTACCTAAACAGAAAGTTGAATTCGCACTATTATGTCCGAGTAGTTCATCACAGTTAGGCTGTGTCACGAAACTAAACACCGATAGGACTACTGTCACAAGGCATCTAGACAACAAAGGGATTTCTGTATACAGTTAGAATAATCTCACGTAGGTGTTTTAGAGACCCTCGCGCAACAACAAGAGCCTATTGCGTACCACAAACATGGTGTTCGTGACAACCAGAGACAACTTGCATGGAACAGAGAACCAAGGTGTATAAAAGATCTGATCAACTTGCTAGTATGGATAGAACGTCCTTGTGGACACTAGATAATACTAGAATGATTGTAGCTAAAACCATGACAGACTGCGAGACCTTCTCGACATTAGATCTCTCCGGGGCGCCTATCGGCTTCTTTCTCCATTTCCCCCGCAACCGTCCAAGGTTCATATGTATATCCATCCGGGAGGTTCGTGTTATGGAATGCAGCTCCCTCAAGGATATGCCGCTCAGCTTTTTCATAGTTATCAAGGGCATACTTGACCGGATCATGGCCCCAAATCCACTCAGGCATGACCATCATGTTTCGCAATGTCTCAGGCTCCGCCTTAGCTAGCTCTAGATCTATATTGTGCAACGTCGAGCGCGTCAAGAATCCAAATTTCTGGATTGTAGCAACGCGTTCAAAGCGTAGTTTGTTGTGTACCCTGGTAGCGACCCTCTCGTTTCCTTTTCCAGCGATACGCAAGCAAGTCGCTAGAGATAATGCATCTTCGCAAGCTTGCGTAGCCCCATTCCCAGATGTAGGCAGAAATGAATCTTCATCGATAGGTGTTAGTAGGCGATTTGTTGCACGTATTTAAGGGGCCAGGGTGTGTTGACGAGATTAACCACCCACGGTATGCATCGATCTACCAAAGAAGGGAAATATAGTTGAGGGATAGAGCTAA
This sequence comes from Xylaria polymorpha, assembly GCA_003426235.1. Classification (NCBI taxonomy): domain Eukaryota; kingdom Fungi; phylum Ascomycota; class Sordariomycetes; order Xylariales; family Xylariaceae; genus Xylaria; species Xylaria polymorpha. The sequence goes on from NQIM01000197.1 coordinate 64,930, forward strand.
TGAAGATGGTCACTTGAGAATGACTTACGTGCGCTATCACCAAGCTGAACCACGCGCCCGCCGTCAGATGTCCACTTAGGTTGCGGGTCGCGCCAACGGAGAGTCCAGTCAACGACGCTATTATCAGGAATCTCGCGCACTATTTCAAGTAGGTCAGGGTCCAACTCCGAGAATTTTTCCGTAACGAAATCAGTAGAGACTGTTGCGGTCCAAGACTCCTTCGCATCTTTTTCACTATACTTTGAGTCCTACTTTCAAGTCAGTGATACACGAGAGATAGAGATAAAGAAAGAATCAGACTCGCCTTATAAGTGAGGACGTAACAGAAAACTTCTTTCGATATGATGATGTTTGCATGGGTTTCTGGAGGGCTATAGCCGAGTTATTAGCTAATCTTCATTTCGAACTTTGGCGACTCTGCTTACCACACGTATATTCTAAACTCTGGCCTCTGACTAGAGAAGAACTTTTCCAGAATTCTTGAGCTCAGTTTCTTCTCAATGAGTTCTAAACGAACTATGCTGCGAAGCACCGAGTATCCACTGCCTGTTGCCTTGACTGGTTGGCCGGAAACGTGAGCATGACTTTTCGTCCCGACACCATCCGCTGCCACCACGATATCGGCTTCAGCATGAATTACTTCATTTTTTGTCTCAATGGTCGCGATAGCATGTTCTTCTGTTTCGTTGAAAGCTACTACAGTCGCTCCATACTGGATTTGGATACCCAGCCTCTGGCACTGGCTTGTGAGCATATGAGCGACTCCGGATCGCGTCTCAATCCACGGCACGTAGACATCTTTCGCTGCATGAACGGCGCCAGGGGCGTTCCACTTCAACATATATAGTAAGCATTTTTCTCCTTTGAAAAGTTCCCAAGAGGTTGCGAGGACGTGCAGAACTTGCAACTCTTCTAGTATAGGAACAAGTCTAGAAAGGAAATCTAGGTTTCGACATCACCTACTGGCCCGTCTCCATAATGGAGAAGCTTGGATCCGTCACTATGCCAGAGACTAAATTCCGCATCTATCGATTCCTTTTGAAAATCGGCTTTCATACTGGGGAAGAAACGAAGAGTAGCCCATGCTGGGGAGATGATCCCAAATGTGTCGCCTGGACGGAATTTGAACTTAGTAGTACCCTATTAGCTGAATCTTAGGTAGGTATCTTACCTAGCGTAGTGAGTCTCGGATTTTTCTCGAAGACTTTGACATCGTGACCTTGACGCCATGCTTCTAAGGCGAACATCAAGCCGCCAACCCCACCTCCAGCGACGATAATAGAGATTCCAGTTGGAGAAAGACGGTTGACGCCATCCACAATTGTCGAAGCCGAGTGGCTTGTTCCGGTGGCCATGGCGAATTATTTTTCGGGGAGATGTATATGGTGTTGAACAATACACTTGAGATATTCGCTGTTGGCACATTCTTTCACGCGATCAGTTACGCTCCCTGTTATATTTATACATGTAAATAACATCTTCCTTGAGTAGAAAGCGGAGATTCGGAACCCTCCTTTCGGTCCGACATAGGATTAGAGTGACCGAAGTGTCACCTATCATATGGTAGATCGGTTTGTGTATTATGCTTAGATCTGCTGATGGCATAGACTCGTAGTCTTAAAACCGTATAACTGTGAGGGCAGAGCCGCGCCGCTAATGACTAAGACTTGTTAAGTCAGCAACTCACTTGGCTCACCTTTTTTTCGGTATACCTCCAAGTCCCCCACTACTTACCATTTTGTGGAGTGATTGCACACAGCTAGCTTTCTTGCGACAAGAACAGTAACAAGCATCCTCCACTGTCATAAACACGCGAGATTTCGTGAGAGCTTCTACCCGAAACGAACAAACCGAGATGTGAGCTTATTACATGGTCTCCGAATTGCGAATCAGCCTAGAGTTAGTTAGTTTTACAGACTAAGACCTGCATCTCCATAGAAAAGGGTAGAAGTCTGTTGCTATGGAAAGGAGTCATCTGCATGGGTGACAGATGTTACCTATGACAAGCACGCAAAGAGGTAGCTGATGATTTATTAATCGCCTTTACAATTCTACACTTTCTAGTGTGTTCCAACTTTCGTCTTCCTTGTAATATAGATGTGTCAAAATCAGGAGGCTGGGATGGGATACCTACGCTCCACACGCAGTGCGGTATATATATATGATGCTCTTCCACCTGTAACTATCTACTACTACTGCTTGGACCTCTAGATAATCTAACGAGATTACCAAGTGCCATCTTTGACAGCAAGCACTTGGAACACCTAGAAATAGCCAGATAGCAGTGCTACTAATAGGTGTGATAAACCGAGACAATTGCTGTATCTCCTACCTATTGATTTATTAAAGGTGTTTAACATTCTATCTAGCATAGTCCCAGGCCTCATCGAGACATATAAGCAGTAGAAAACAAAAACTTTAATTAAGGGCAGGGTTGGGGTGCTACTCCATACATAGCCACTCCAAAAATTTACATTCTCCCAGACCTGAATCGAACAGGTGATCTTTCGGTAACAAGGTAACAATTACAGCCGAACGCGTTGAACCAACTACGCCACTAGGAGATGTGTCTTAAGACCCATATTATCATATAAGGCTCAAGCTAGGATTCTGTCGCCGATTGATTTCGCTACCAATGGACTACGAATGAAAAGCCCGTGCAAATCACACTCAAGAAGTAGCACGATTGTTTGTTTATACCTAGTAATATTGGAAGGCTATGATTTAGGTTAGCGACGCTACCGGGTATAGAACGTAGTATTATAATATGATCTTGAGCGCATCCTGTAGTAATTATAATAAGGGCTACTATTTAGGGCTTAAAATAATAGCTTTAGATTGGGAATAATTTTCTAAGGTGTTAAAGGTTTTATTTAACTATCCAAGGTCTATATACTCCGTATATACAAAGTTATCTATAGTTAGCTAGTAAAAAGGATGAGTAAAAAATTAGGTTATATTTTAAATAAAGGTCACTCCTTATAAAAGGGTGTGCTATTATAGCTATATAGTATAAATACTTATATAGTGCTAGTGCACTTATTCTTTAGTAGTTTTAGTGCTAAAAAGCGCTTACGTTTTTATTAAATAAACTATATATATATATACAATTTTTAGCCTTTTTTAAATAATTAAATAAATCTTTAATTTATGTATTTTTTTTAATAAGTTTTTATTCAGCTATACTATAAAAAATAACTTTTTATAAAAGCTATTTAACTATTATTTTATTTTTAGTTGCTTTGTTTATTAAATAGTTAAAATGCTTATTTATATTAAATAACTAAGAGGTTTATACAATAGCTATTAATATAATAGGTNAAGCAATAAAAATAATAGCTACGTTATTTAATTTAAAATATTTTTANTAAGCTAAAATATATTTTAATTTTTATTTAAAACTAATTTAAAAAANTTTAGNAAAAAATAATAAGGTGTAGCT